>PVJL010004089.1:113502-139625 GCA_004026885.1 Lyroderma lyra
GAAGGCAGTGTGGAGGGTCCTCAGAAAATTGGGAATGGAGCTACCATTTGACCCAGCAATCCCCCTTCTGGGGATCTACCCAAAGAACTTGAAAACCTTTGTCCGCAAAGACTTATGTACCCCAATGTTCATTGCAGCGCTGTTCACAGTGGCCAAAACATGGAAACAACCAAAGTGCCCTGTGACAGATGACTGGATAGAGAAGCTGTGGTATATATACACAATGGAATATGACTCAGCTGTAAGAAAAGATGAAATATTGCCATGTGCAACAAAATGGATGAACCTGGAGATCATTATGCTTAGTGAAATAAGCCAGACAGAAAAAACAAGGAACTGTATGACTTCACTCACATGCGGAATGTAAAACTGAAAGCAAAGAAAAAAGAAATGAACAAACAAATGACCCATGGACACAATCAATAGTTTAATGTTATTTGGGGACGAGTGGGTTAGGGAGGGGAGAAGGGGGAGGGGGTGGGAGAGGAGAGGGGGAAGCTAAATATAAGGTGATGGAAAGAGAAGTCACATTAGGTGGTGAACTTATTATACATCAAGCTGACAATGCACTGTAGAATTGTATGCCTGAAACCTATGTAATCCTTGCTAACAGATGTCACCCCAATAAGTCTAACAATAAAAATGAATTTAAAAAAAAAAGAAAGAAATCTGGTCTGTATGAAGTAGGCAAGTAATAATAGCTATTAATTTTATTGTCTCTGTAATTACTATTATTAATATTATTCCATAATAAATATTAAATAATAGTAGACAGACATGATACAAAGTGAGATTTCATGAGAAAACTTGTTAGGATTTTATATTACATAAATAAATACCAAACTTTCAAATAATTGGAGTTTGGCAAATACAAGTACTTAATAGTAATACTTCCCATTTCTAAAACTATAATGAAACCTTGAAGTGTCCAAATGAAATTCACATTCTGTTCTTTTCCTTAAAGGAAACATGGACCACCATTTACATATTCACAGTATAAAAGTAGTGTGTGCAGAATTAGGACACCTTTGGGCTGATTCTGAATACACAACTGTGGACCTAATTCTCCACTTGAAATATTAATAAATTATTGTTTCCATAGATACATGATGACTAATTAGAACAATAAGCTTTTCAAAATTTATATTACATGGCTTTTAAATAATGAACTCACTTGTGATCCATTAGATATAGTTCCAATTTCTTTTAAGAATTGATAGTCTTATTGTGCTTTAAATATAAGTAGGGGCTTATTTATATAGATAAGTTGTTATGGGACTTATATTTTCAGTAATTATAATAGAAAATCAAGGTGACAATTGCATGCTGTTTGCAATAGTATTTTAGAAGGCCTGATTCTACAAACAAATATCCATAATGGACTTGGGCTTTATATGCCCTCATTACTTACAAGTTGAACCCTTAAAGATTTAATGAATTTCTTCAGACAATCACTATGTATCCTCTCAGGATTTAGATACTGTAGAATAAACTTATTTGTATGATAAAGACTATGTTGTTAAAATCCTAAGGTTTTTGAATGAGTTAAAATATTGTTTCATTTTAAATATTTTTAAAACATGCATCCTAGTTTATTTTATGCATTTGAGGTAACAAATACATATACATATTTTAAAAAATAGTAATGTGTGATATATAAATAACAAGTACTTACCAGTGAAAAGCCATAACTGGAAGTCTACTTTAATAGTATAATGGTACTTACATAAGCCATAGGGTGTTTTTATTAGAACAAACTTTCATATTTTACTCTGAGTTTCCTGAAAGTTCAAATGAAAACCTGAAATTTGTGGTTGCTACTGTACTAGATAAAAACATATTACTTTATGGAATAAAATAATACTCACCTTTAGCTTTAGGAACAATTTAACTAACATTTCTAAATTTCTCTAATGTGGATTGATAACTGAATTTTACATGGTAACAGAGTATCTCCACCAACATCCAAAGAGTCAAATGCAAACAAGGCTTCACAATCATTTTTTTCCAAAGTAGTTGTGCTAATTAATGGTAATTGTTTATGTAATTTAAAATAACTTTGAGCAGTTACTCTAATAAGGGCAGAATAATATGCAGTTTTGATAATATTCCTTAAATAAGAATATATACATGTGCTTCTTGGGAAATGGATGGTTTTCAAACAAACATCTCTAAATAATTGGCCATAAATACTAGTTCTCCAGTTAAGTTAGCTAATAGACAATAAGGAGTCCAGTTTCAGGCTGAAAACCCATGTGTTAATCTTCCAAACATAGGTAATTACTAGTCTTTGCCTGACAGGCCTAGTCAGAGGGGAGCTGCTCATACCAGATTTGATGCATCCTCAGTACACTGGAGATTTGCAGAGGGTTTTGCAGTCAAAGACTTAGCAACACCTCATTTCCCTCCCATACACACACACACAGACTGGCCAGGAGCATAGAGATATTTGCATTTTCAGCCCAGGTACGTCCATTCAGAAGTCTGATGACCCTCTGTAAACTGGATTATAATGATTATAATAATTGAAACTGTTGTTGGGGCTAGAGCATTATCATAAAGCTTAGGGCAAATGAAGTTTCATGGACCAAATCGACATATTAGTATAATACCGTATTAGAAGTTTACTTTGTCTAATCCTGCATCAAAAGTTTGGAAACTAAATGAACACAAAGGGAATATACAGGAGTCAAAATGTGAAGTATGGCCACAGGAAACACTGGGAAGGCAACTCAAGAGTCTAGAAGTAAAAAGGTACCAGAGAACATGACAGCAACTTATGCCATGGAGAATATTCAAACAAAAGCCACAAGATACTCAAATTTCAAAGTGAGGAAAGAAATTTTACTTCATAAATTGAGCAACCTGTACGTACACACACACACACACAAAAAAACAAAACAAAACAAAACAAAACAAAACAAAACAAAACAAACAAACAAAAACCAGGAATAGAAATGATAGGAAAGCATTTGGAGGGTGGTGTTGGTGATGGTGACATAAAAGAAAGCAGCATTAGAAATGGAAGGAATCAATTTGGAGTCAGATACTGAGAGCATCAGCAACAAGAAAACTTAACTGTTATCAGCAGTGGACAGAACATGGAGTTAGTTTTCACACCACCTGGGTTTAGGTAAGACTTCTACTCTTACTATTGAATCAATCTGTACCAGACTTACTGCAAATGAGACAAAACTGACACAGAAGTACTTAAGGATACAGAAGATTTATTCATTCACCAAAAGTAACATAATTTGGTGGGACTGGCTTAAAATACAGCTTATTACAGAGACTCAAACAACTTCACAAGTCCCTGAACTTGTCTCTTTTCTCTGGGTCTACCTTCCTGTACCTCATACCAATGCTTGAATATCAATCACCCCTTGTGAGGCACAGTAACTAGAGCAAAAACAACCTCTTTTCAAAACTCCAGGTGCAATAGAAAAGTGTTTTTTTTAATTATTTGAAATACAAGGTATACCAGCATATGTACCTTGCGACTACATGATTGCAAATGGAAGCCTACACTCCCTTTACCGTAATGAATGCAATATAAGGTATACCGACCATTTTCAGCATTTTTCCACTTTTGGAAATTCAAGATACTTTTCAATGTATTTTAAAACTCACTAATCCAAATAACAAATGGCATTATAAGTCGCTGTTAATGGTTTTCAATTAAAAATGTATTTTTCTTGTATAATTTAAAATAAACTATGTGAATCATTAGTTAAATGAAAAACAAACTGAATGGATACATCTCTAGTGAATCAGTTACAACTGTTTTTTACTACAACTAACAGAACGTACAACTATGATATTTGTTTTATATTTTGAGAATGCTAGCAGCAGCACCTCTCTGAGTCTCTTGGCTTTTCCTCAGGGCCTCAGTGTGGTATAGCAGCTAAAGCATTACAATCTCACAGGGCACTATTCACGATAAGGAAAAATTCTTAATCCCTTCTCTCTTAAGGAAAAGAATCTTGCCCCAAAACCTTAAACAAATATTCTCTATGTCACTTTGGTCAGAACTATACCATAGGCCTATTCCTAGAAAAAGCACTGGAAAAGGAGAATAAAAATGTTATTATAGAATTAAACCCAAAATCATGTACCACTTGGACTGGGCAATTTAAAGTAGAAACTCTATTTGAGGTCTCTTAGCAAGTAAAGAAGCGAAAGACTGGCTGTTGAGAAAGCAATGAAATGTGTCAAACATACATATAAAAATATAAATGAAGATTATATTAAAAGAAAATATATAATATAATTTTTATTATGACCTGGTTTCTAACATAAAAATCAGTGTTTTATCATACACCATGCAATAAAAGAACAGGTTTTGTTTTTGTTGTTTTTAATTACCAATGAAATTGAGATACTACCTTGTTTTTAAAGGGCTTCTCAAGAGGATGGGAAGAACTCTGCAAATATGAAACCAAATACAATATGGCAAGAGAAAAATGATCCATCTTTCCATTTTGTATTATCCTCACATGGCCTGTCTACAACATTTATGGCTTGCAAAAAAATACAAGTGTTCTATCCAACACATTATAATGGAAATTGGAAATCAAAGGTGGTCTCAATACTTCAACTGAAAGACAGCATGGATTTAGAAACTAGGATAATTGGATTTTTAGCTCAGTAGATACTTATAATCCTACTTGATCAGGAGCTCTGTGAAAACACAGCCTTCATTTCACCCAGGTTTCAGTTCTAATAATTCTCACCTATGATCAGCATATGAATGATCTTAGTACACAACTGTTATGATATATGAGACCTATAGTAATAAAGATCACTATCTTGTGTCTTGGTCTAGGTTAAAACTTCAAGAAAATTCTTTTCCTTTTTTCATAAAGAAAACTTAAATAGAAGTGCACATGTACTGAGGGAAGCCTGGGTGCTGTACCTCTTTGAGTAAACTTGGTGTCCAGGAAATTTTCAGATTGCAATTATTGTATAGCCAATTTTTACTTACATTTCAGTAGAGAAGATATGCTTGTTTCTGAATGTCCAGTACGCATAACATCAGCCCCACACCCTGTGTAGAGAAACCATCTCTACTTCATTGGTCAAGTCAATGGACAAGTACATAATGTGACCTAGGCAAAACCTCTCCCACAATTCAAATCTTGGGCTTGAAGATAGTTGCAGATGTTAATGATATCATTATTTCCAAGGGTTCTTAAGAACATGATAATTCTACTTCCATTTCAACGTGCTGTCTGTTGGATTTGAGCCTGGATTCCCAGCCTACATTCAGTTCCGTAAACTTCTAATATATTGCCTTTTAAATTTTTCCTTTTCAGCAAGGGACTAAAAGTCGATTTTTGTTGATTTTAACCTCTAAATTTGTCTAATTTTTTTTGCCAAAATATTATTTTTCATTAAGCAATGTCTGGCCTGATTACACGTAGCATAAAAGTATGTTTCTCCGAAGGCATTTAGTAATATTGTTAGCAAGTTGTCAAACCCTCATGCGAAGTTTTAACATTTAAGAAAAGCAATAGATGTGTTTGGGGATTACCTTGTTAAAAAAAGGTAAAAATAGAAATAAATCTTTTGAAAATGTAATGAGAATAACATTTTTCAGAAGCAAAGCTTCATCATGAAAGCTTCAGCACTGCAAGCCACTAAAATCTCTATTTATTGGTTTTCTTCCATTGCTAGTTTTATCAATATTAAGCTTGTGAATATTAATGTCTTACTGTGTGTATTATATATGGCAACACATATTGGATTCCTAGCAACTTGTTTTAAATGTTTTCCAAATATTTTAAATGTCCTGAAGACATCTGTTAATAATACAAATATAATAGGACCCAGGAGAAACCAGCACAGAACTCCTCATATTTTAACCTATACATATTCAAGTGTAGGTGCAACATTCTGATTTGTGTTGCATTTACTAGTTACTATTTTCCCCTTTTAGTTTGAAATAAAGAAATTTCCTCAGCTTTGAGAGGAAATAATAATTGCCTCCATTATTCCAGTTTTGTCAAAACTTCATTTGTAATTCAACTGATAAAAATAATTTGCTTTAAAAAAAAAGTAGATTTCAAGTCCACTCTGATTTTTGAAGAAAATGATCTTTTTCATGGTCATCCTTCACGTTTTTTTTCCCATTTAATTTTAAAGCTTCTTAAAGAGTTTTGTTTTCTTTCTTCAGTTTTGGCTCACCATTTTTGTTGTTTAGTTTATGATTAAGTATAATTTCAACCCTCTTTTTTTAACCCAGTAAAAACAAAGATTGTGATTGTCCTTCTCCCCAAAAAATGTTGGTTAAGGTAGCACGTGCTATCAGTGTACACAAATTCAGGACTCCAGGAACCATGGGCCTGAAGATTTAGATATTCCTGTCAGAGAGCATCCTTGCATTTTGCAAGCATAATCTGACAACTTACACAGTTTGAAGAATTCGGAATAAAAAAAAAGTCTTAGAAAATGACAATTTTGCTAAAATTTCTCCCAGGCAATAACCACATAGTTTCCAATTCAACCTATAAGATAGAGATTCTTTTGAAGTGAGAATATTAAAGAACATAACTACAAATTGTAACTGCTCAGACCAACTTAATCTTTTCCACATATCTTAAATTCATGTTTTTCAATCAAATGGTGTTGTAGTGTAAAAATTTATTTCTTTCACAGATGGTAATGAAACAAAGCTTTCAGTATTGCCAGTTATTTTAAAAACTCTAAGGTTATTTGTCAGTTAATTTGTCACTGGATAATTGGTTCTCTAGCTTTATATTAGAATCACCTGGGTTGTACTTTAAAATTCTCAAACCTGGGTTCCACTCTCAGGGATTCTGATTTTATTGGTTGGTCTTGAGACCTAGCAAATCATGTTTTTAAAAATTTTCCCAAATGATTCTAATGTACACTCAAAGCTAAGAACCACTGTTATAAAGGCTTGATGATTATTGATAAAAGACACAGCCCGTGGAAATAAATGTGAGCCTCAGTTATTCTAACTTTTAACTTCTACACTGATAGGACTTAATACTGATCTCTCTAATTGGTGGCTATATATACCATTGCACAAAAAATCTTCTATTAATTTTTATTTCTCAGAGTTCACTCAATGTGATCCTCAAGGTGGGCAAAGATACCATTCTAATCTTATTTTTTTCCTGAGTAAATAACTGTTAAGTTCTTATGCCTACTTCTTCTAGTAGGCCACTATTATTAAAATTTGATTTAACTAGTACAACTGCTACAATCCTACAATTACAACTTATTGAATAGGGTTCCCATATTTAATATTTTCCTCCTCTGATCTGCCAATTCTAAGGTGATACTGATTTAGTGTTCTGTATTGACTGAGTTTTTTGTTTTTGCTTTTATTTGTTTGTTTTTAACACAAAATTACTTTTGGAAGAATAATATTTAGGGAATCACATTTTAAGATAACCTACCTGTACCATTACACTGTTAGGCACATGACAAACTCAAATTTATTTCATTCCACACAGATAATGCAGAATGTGATATGAAAAATTAGAATAGTCATGCCTGGTATGTTTCAGTTTTATTCTATGTTTTTCACATCATTTCTAATTTCTGAAAGAATCCTGCAAGGAAGGTATTACAATGTTTGTTTCTTAGATGAAATAACAAAAGTTGTCTAGGTTAGGTTCATGCAGCTTTTTGAAAGTAGTAGCAATGAAGTTCTATTACAAGATTCATACAGCTTTTTGAAAGTAGTAGCAATGAAGTTCTATTAATTCAAAACCTATAATTCATCCATTGTATCATCTTCCAATGTTCCTGAAAAAATTAAGAGTTTACTGGGTCATTAAAAATTGGTCAGTACAACAACTATACAATGTACAAAAATATATCTATACTAGGAAAATAGTATACAAAGAAAATATGGGCTATCAATGCAATATTCCTACACCAGGTAATTCTCATACTCCTTATAACCTTTAAAATTTCTCAGAAGTTCTTGCTACCTTCCTCTTCCCATCTTCCCAATCTCCCCCAAACACACACCCTACTGAAGGGAAGGGTTAACAGCTGGTTTGTAATCCTAACTTTCTCCTCTGGGGAGAGAAAGGTAAAGAAATAAAGTCAACCAAATGGGAGAAAATATTTACAAACAATACATCTGATAAGGGGCTAATATCTAAAATATATAAAGTACTCGTATGATTCAATAACAAAAACAAAAAACAATCCAATTTAAAAATGAGCAGAAGACCTGAACAGATATTTCTCCTATGAAGACATATAAAGGCCAACAGACATATGAAAAAATGCTCAACTTCACTCTCTATTAGGGAAATACAAATCAAAACCACAATGAGATACCACCTAACACCTATTAGAATGACAATTATCAACAAGACAATAACAAATGCTAGAGAGCCTGTGGGGAAAAAAGAACCCTTGCACACTGCTAGGGAATGCAAGCTGGTACAACTGCTCTGGAGGACAGTGTGAAGTTTCTTTAGAAAATTGGGAATGGAGTTACCGTGCAACCTGGCAATCCCCCTTCTGGGTACCTATCAAAAAATTTTGAAAACATTAGTCTGCAAAGACTTATGTACCCAGTGTTCATTGCACCACTGTTCACGGTGGCTAAGTCTTGGAAACAACCAAAGTGCCCTGTGACAGATGACTGGATAAAGAAGCTGTGGTACATACACACAATGGAATATTACTCAGCTGTAAGAAAAGATGAAATATTGCCATTTGCAACAAAATGGATGCGCCTTGATATCATCATACTAAGGGAAATAAGCCAGACAGAAAAAGACAAGAGCCACATGACTTTACTCATATGTGGAATATAAAACTGAAAACAATAAGGAAACAGAAACTCATGGACACAGTCAGTAGTTCAGTGGTTACCTGATGACAAGGGGAGAAGAAGGAGAAGAGGAGAGAGG
Organism: Lyroderma lyra; assembly: GCA_004026885.1. NCBI lineage: Eukaryota > Metazoa > Chordata > Mammalia > Chiroptera > Megadermatidae > Lyroderma > Lyroderma lyra. The sequence continues at coordinate 122,409 of PVJL010004089.1, forward strand.
GAGAGTATAAAATTGGTGACTCTTGGAGGTGAGCACACAATGCAACATTAAGATGAAGCACTGCAGAATTGAACACCTGGAACCTATGTAATTTTTGCTAACCAGTGTCACCCCAATAAATTTAACAATAAAAATTTTAAAAAAGAAATACAGGCTTATTTTAACTTTTCATTACCCACTCTTTTGAATATTTGAGTTTTTAAGTATTACAAGTTTGTATTACATCAATAAGAATTAAATAATTATAAAATTAAAAAAAATAAGATCAAATCTCCTTCTGCTGATAACTACTAATAGAAAGATAAAATGAAAACCTTACCTATAGAATACTTTTAGCAAATAGCAAAGGAGAAAAACTAGGTGATTATGAATTTAACAAAGACTTGTTAAATACAGCACCAAAGGCATGATCCATAAAATAAAATAAAAACTTGAAAAGTTGTAACTCATTAAAAGTAAAAATTTTGCTATGCAAAAGACTACTAGGAGAATGAAAAAAACAAGCCACAAACTATGAGAAAATGTTTGTAAATTACATTATCAGACAAAAGACGTATCAAAAATATGCAAAGAACTCTTAAAACTCAAACATAAGAAAACACACCACACAACTTAAAAATGAATGGAAGATCGAAACACATACTCCCCAGAAAAGATATATAGATGGCAAATAAACAACAGATATTGATAAGAAATCAATAATTTAAACATTAAGATACTACTGCTTACCCATTAGAATGGCTAAAATGAAAAAAAAGACATGTATGACAATACTGAGTTCAATGTTTTTGAAATTTATCTGTTTTTGCATATATTGCTAGTTTGTTCCATCTAATTTACAAGTAGTATTCCATTGTATAAATAGACAAATGTGTTTATCTATTCTACTAATGGATATGTGTATTGCTTCCAATACTTTGCTATAAAAAATAAAGTCTAAATGAACAATTGTTAAAATGCCCCCTATGGACATGTGTTCTCACTTATTGTCTGCAAACATTCAGGTTTGAAAATGCTGGATCACAAGGTACATATATTTAACTTTAACAAAGCAAAAGTTTACCTCTGTCTCTGGCTGGTGTGTGGGCTAACAAAAAGAGGTGATTTGTTCCAAGGCTTCGTTTGAATTTTACTGAATGAAAGAAAATTCCAGTTTTCTGATAAATTCCAACAAACCTTTAATTAGTTTCTCTGAAGAGCAAGATGATAAAACTATAAATATGTCAAGGTCTGATATCTCAATGAATATATATTCCATTGACTCCATCTGCCTGATAAGAGTACAATGTGGTGAAAGGTGAACTCTTTCTCTCTTTCTATCTGTCTGTCTCTGTCTCTCTCTCTTTCTCATGCACACACACACACACACACACACACACACACACACACAAAGGTAACTCTAAATACAGTATGAGAATAACACATCATTTCTGATGAAAATATAATAGCAATAGTCTCCTACAGTTTATATCATACTTTATCCTACACACAATGGATTACCCCAAGAAGTAATAACAATGTGTCCTCCTTCTGAACACCCAGATTTCTGACTTGGAGGGGACAACTTACCTACTACTTCTTTGGGCCTTAGTTTTTAACCGCTTTTGTATCATCCCTACAATATCTTATGCATCAACTATTACCTGAATTAATTTCATTGTCTTATCATTCTTCTCACAGATGTTGCATTTGAATTAAAAATCTCTGCAGCTTTGTCTTTTTGTTCTAGTAATACAATTATACCCCAAACTGAAATAATTCAGCACCATCTATAGCATTGCTTCCCTAAAAAAAGCATATCCCTAAAATATGAAAACACATTTATAAACAACTTTCAAGCATAAATAATTCATAAGTTGGAAGCTCACAAAAAAATAAAATAAGATGATCTTATGGATATTCTGAGAAGTCAGTTGGTATCACCAGTAGTGTGTGTGTGTGTGTGTGGGGGGGGGGGGTGTCTTTGTTTGTATTTGGTCCATCCTCCCATCCCACTCATGCCAAAATCATAACAATAATATGACCATACAGACTTAGTTTATAAATGTGTTCCTTAATATTTGAAAAGAATGTTACTTTTCTATATAGAAATATTTATATACATAAAGATGGTATACTTCTCTGAGTTCTTGCTTATTAAATGATACATTGTTTAATTCATTATTCCTTTTAGGGTAGTTAAGTTACTCAATAAGTACAACACTTTGGGGAAATTTTAATTATCTGAATATTCCAAAGGAAAAAGAATTATCTCATGGAATTACTAGAACATGATAATTTAATTAAGCAAGTGATTAAGTAGTGTTAAGTTCTATACTTCCAAATTGCATAAACAATAAACTCAAGTACATGGCATTCTGTAGTAAAGAGAATAGAAAATTAACAATTTCTTCTTTTAGATAAGCCTTTTTATTTATATCTTTAATACAGAAATATGAAGCAATGTATTTATATTTGGGGACAAAAGGGAAATATTAGAAATTTCAAATTTTCTTCAGATGTTTCCTGAATCTGTCAGTACTTTCAAATAATCAGAGCATCATGGAGCTTAAATGGGTTTTAAAAATTATCTGTCCAGCACCCTTGTTTTTGTATATTTTTTAATCTCAGAAGGGTGCCAACTCTCTAAACAAATATATTCTAGTAAAGAAAATATTTTGATTATATGTTTCTACTATGTTATTTAAAATTCTAATTAGAATGTTAAATTACTTATTACATATAATTCCATAAAACATTTGTACTTTGTATACTTTAGAAGAATCACAATAGAGCACTTCCCCCTTAAATGAATTGCATTTAAGAAAAATAAAATACAAAATGTATGGTTTTCCCATGATCAGTTACAAAACCCATCAGTCATATTGATATTTAAGTCATTCTTTGAAAAAATGAAAATCAGTCATCCAAATAGAGAGTATCAGAAATTACATTAAATTTCTTCCAGCTTAAATTCTGTAAACTTGAAAATTCAGTAATTTGTATTAAAGCATACATGAGGAGAGTCAATTATAGGAGCTAAAAGGGAAAATTCATTTGCGTTAAATTCAAAACAGGAATTTATAAAAACTTCAGAATGCTACAGCTCTTGGATTTATGTTCAAGAGTATCTCTATTCAGTAAAGGAAACTCTTGACCCGTCACTGAAAAATGTGAATGATATATTTTTAAGACTTCCATTGAGGTGAGACTGTATAACTTCCCTCTGTAAGTCATTCTAAGGTTTTAAAATCCTATTGTGAGAAATTTCTTCCTCCTATCTAACCTATATCACTCATGCTTCAGTTAAGTCCATTACTTCTTTCTTTTTTTTTTTTTCAGTATAAATTGAGAACTGCTGAGATAGAGCTGATTTAGAGATTGAAACAAGTTGAATTATTTCCCAGAATACTATCTTTTAGAAGAGAACACTCTAAAAACAGAGTAATTTGGGTAACTTACATAGAGTTAAATATAGTGAGTTACAAACAATAAATAAATTTCACTGAAATAACATAAAATTTTTGAGAAGTATTGGGATTAGTGGAACACTTACTTTTTCTTGGCTTCAGTTAAATATTCTCATTGCATTAATAACAATAGAAATAGAAAAACATGTAGGCATATATTCAGAAATTTCAGTAATTTCTCCATATATAGAGTTCTACATATTCTAAAATTTTTATTTTAGAAGAAAACAATTCAAATCTCTTTGATTTAACTGAACTTATTAAATGAATACGAAGTTCCTATTTAAGTTGTAAAACTTCATTACCAAGTGACTATAACAACTTAGGAAATACGATAGAAACATAGCTTGAAATGGAAACCAGATGCTGACTATCTTGGTTATTTTTAAACCAAACTTACATACTTTACATTATTAGCACTCCCTTGTTAGACCAGTCGCTTCTATGCCTATAATTTTCATAACTATAACCATGCCTATAATTCTTCTAGGTCAGAGAAACTATGAGAAATCCTTGTCTTTGGAAGAAATACCATAGATGTACCCAAAGATCTCTCTTTCAGCAAAATGGTATTTTATACTCTGCATAAATCTACGGGTTTCTGCAGTACCTGTAGTTGACCTGAATCTGTGTATGACAACTGAGAAAAATTACCTCGGTCACCCCAAACTTGGAACATTTTATCCATAGAGAAGAAAGCAGAACTTCAACAGAAAGGGAAAAGTCACTTTTAAGAGATTACAATTTAGACAACTTGGGTTAATCCAGGTGCTGACATCCCAAATCCATTGTACCTGACATGACTTCGCAGGTTCAGTATTGAAAAAAGAAAGAAAGAAACATTTTTTTTGGCTTCCACCACTGCCCTACTTGAAACCATAAGACTTAGAGGTTTTTCTCTGCAAAGTTTTTCTCCATTTCAGCCTTTTCCAGCTACCACATCAGTGTATTTTATGTAATCAAAATAGTATAAATTCAACTTATTTTTTATATGTCTGTTGAGCTTTAAAATAATTCATGTGAAGAGAGAGAGATAACCTAAAATTTGTACAGAAGTATTTCATAACCCAAGAGTTTGCCACGGTATAAAAATTTTCCAAATCCTATACAGGGGGAAAATAAACAACAAAAATACTTAAACCCAGAAATATATTTTCGAACCTACCCAAATGTAACGATCTGAAATTAAGATTTTTTTTTTAAAAATATGGATTACACCTGAGGTACTAATTAAAGACCATCAGCCTTCACTTGCTAAATTAAAATCTCTGTAAGTGTGTCTTGGAAATTTGTATTTTTAACAAACTTCCTATGTGACTACCTCAGGAAGTTTGACACCCACCCTCATAGAGTTTCACAAACATGAAAACAAAAATACAAAAAAAAACACCTTTTCCAACAAGGAAAACTTTGACAATATCAAGGTGTAAGTCCCTTTAGACTGACTAGCTTGGATCAAATAGAAGATTCCCTCCTTTTGCCAGAAAGCCATTTCATTAATTAATTACTGGTGGTGGCTAGTAACAGAGTAAAAGCGATTACTGCAATGCAGAAATCTCCTTGAGGACAGAAACTACGTGTTTCACAGTTATGTCCCCAGCAACGAGAAGGCATATGAATATTTGTCAAATGAGTGGGTGAATATGATCAGCAAGTTTGCCCTACCAGGCAAAGGGCAATCAATTGCCTACTCAAAGCATGGCAAAAAGTCTTTTTCAGAATGTATCACCAGTGACAATGCCTTGAATAATCGAACTCCTAAATACATTGAAGGCAATGGTGTGTGAGGGAGACTAACGGAAAATTACCAGCCCAGAATGAAGGCAAGCTGACTTCTAGAACTTCTCCAGGCTTTCCTTTTTACTATGCAATTGACACTTTTATTGTTTTTATCACTGCTGCCTGTGGTATTCTTTGGGAGCCATTTATTGGAATAATAGTACTTTCTCTGCATCTTTCTATTATATTTCTTCCCTTTAAAATTACAATAATTATTTTCAAATCTGATTGCTTTATGTTTTTGCAAAAATGTTAGGAAGATACAAATCCTAAGAAAGTTTAAATTTTACCTACATATCTTAGTGCATTGATTTGAAAGCATTAAACTTTTGGCATAAATTGAGAGCTAGAAAGCAGAAAAATCAATGCCTAGAGAATAAATGAAACACTCTAGCAAAGGCTAGTAATATTATGGTGGACTGAATCAAAGAGTTTTGTGAATAAGAATTTCATAGTCTGAAGAATGCATATATATTGAATGATAAAATTTGCATTAAAATATTCCTGTTAAATAAAGGTTCACAATCCAACAGTCAGACTAAATTAAGGTAAATCATTTGACTTACTTTTTACAATTCTGATTTTTCTGAAAATTTGGTAAAATAAAGTTCATGATTATTTAGATAAATTATTATTTATTTTAAAAATGGGAAGTCAAAACTTAATGCATAGTTTTAAAATGGGATGAAGTTTGTAATACCAGAAATGGTAAAAAGATTACCTAACATTTCCAGTTTGAATTTATATATGGCATATATTTAGAATTTTACATATTATTTAGAAATAAGAGAAGGCATGCTTAAAAATCTAGTTCACCTTCATAAAGACTATTAACTAATAAGCAATTTATTTGTTCCAGGAAACTTTTATGTATTATCTTCTAAATGCTAAGTACCATGATATAGTCTTTGGAAGAATAAGGATGAAAATATAAGATAGGATAATGAAAATATATCAAAAAGCCCCTAAGAAATACTTTACAAATGCAATACCTACAATTATGGAAATAATAAAATGCTGAAATGAAAAAATAAAAAGTAGACACTGACAACATGAAAAGGAAAAGGGAGAGAGAGTGTTGTACACAATTTCAAAAGCCCTGAGATTTTCAGGGAATTATTATCAGCCCAAAATAACTGGTGTTTGGGGGAAAGGAAGAATTCTGGAACCTGAACCTATACAATAACTGCCTTGTCGATGACAAGTGAAAGCTTGACCCATTTTTATGGTCCATTTCATTTCAAACTTGAATACCCCATTATCCCAACTGCATGAACCTTTCCAGGTCCAGACACAACTGCCAACAAACTGTCTTACTCATCCCTTTTGCATGTGAAAGAAAATAATGTAACTCTTTTGCATTTATAATTCTTCTCCTGAATCTCTCAGCTGAGATTCAGAAGAGTTATAAATGCAAAATAATTTTTACCAAGTAGGGGTAGGCTTAACCATACATAATGTTTGAAACAGGTCGGAACCATTGTTTTCTGTCCCATTGAAAACAGTACCTCTGGTCAGTCTACTTAGGGATAAAGCAACATCATCAATGACACTTAACTCCAGTTAATTATCAAAAGTAAGAAGAACTTGATGGTCCACTTCAACTTGATGTTATAGTGGCAGTAAAACACCGTGATCTATGCTTACTTTGGCTCATGTGTGAGAGTCTAGGAATGTATTACCATTTGTATCAAATGAGGCAAATATCTGCAAAGTTAATAAAAAGTAAATAGACCTTAGGAGTTTAAAAATGGTGTACAAATATTCATATCTGAACATTCCATTTTTATAGAATTTTATGTATTTGAATTCAATATATATTTGAAAACTCCCTTTCTAAGCCTCCTCTGACACCTGCATTCATAATGATGGGTTTCTGCCAAAGAAGTTTGAATGAAAGACCTACAAACATACAATCCCTGTGCATATGATAAAACATATATACTAATAATAGATATAAATAGTTCTTTACAATTTACAGAATGCCTGAATATATCTTATACAATCCTCATATCATTTGTTTGAGGTTTCATTGTCACCACATGGTTTTTATTTGAAAAATTGAGGTATCAGATTTTTTGAGTTAAGCTAGAAATGTCAAATTTCAGTCCTGAAGTAAATCATATTTCTAATCCATTGTGTCTTCTGTTAAATTGTGCTCCATGTGATTAGAATGCATAGATAATAAAGTCAAAGTGAAGACTGACATCACTCCAAAAGGAAATTAAATTCACTCTGATCCAATAATGTATTATTTTATTTACTCTCAATTAAAAGTCAGCTCTCTGGTGAATACTTATCACTGATAACTAAGAGTCATTAGAAGAGATTGTTGACAGTTCAGGGGAAATCATAACCACTGGTGGATAAAATACGTCAAATCTTCATGTAATTCTAATGGTTCTTCAATTTAATTCTAAATGCATACCTGACCATCTATCTATATATCTATCTACCTCAAAGTATACATCTATTTATATATAGGTAACTATAAAAATATACATCAATGTGTGTAGAAAAATATAACTATTTCTAATCTTTCAACATTTGAACTATAATATGTCATCCTTGGTAGAAATATTTCAAAAATTCATTTTTGACATGCTTCAACAAATATCACAATGCTTCACTATTGTTATTATTATATTTTTCCTCTCCCTCTTTAGTTTTACTTAGAATTTTGATTCTGAGATTTAAGCTCACTACATCTAAGATGAAAATTGTTTCTTTATACTTTAACTGATTAGTTCTCTATAGTTCTCCAAATTCCATCAATCAGTTAAATGACTTATTAGCAACACACATTTTTCTCTAACTCAGTACAGGTTTGAGATTTAAAAGATATATGGGTTTTCTACAGCATCTGCTTAAACACTGTCAATTGTCCAATGGTCTGACACAGTGATTCTCATCTAGTAGATACTCAACAAGTGTTTGTAGAATTAAGATGGTAAAGTAGGGAATGAATTCAGTCCATGGTGGTATTGAGTAGAATGATGGATCCGTCAACTGATAAGCAGTTTGAATTCTCCCAGCATATGTGATGCACATTCCCACATGAATTATCCATTTTCAGATAACATAAAAGAAAATAAATAATAATCCATGATATCACTTTTCTTTCCTCACTTAGAAATAAAACAGGGAGAAAAAAATCAAAATAAGAATGAGAAAATAGTAATTAAATTTCATGCAAGTTAAGTTTGGAGATATGGAAGTTTTTACTTTAGATGGTGCTGAGCATTCATTTCTAATAACTCAATAATGACAATTTTCTTTGCAAGTGACTCTCTTCTCATGTACTCTATTTTAGATTGATCATAGGATCCTCTGAAAGTTTGAAAAGTATTCCTGCCTGGCTTTGAATGAATTTGTATATTAGGATAGAACTTTCATGATGATTTTGGTTGCTTTTTCTCATCAGTCTGAGAACTATTAGTGTCGACTCAGCCAGACATAAAAAGGTCAGAGAAAACCTCATCCAGTCGGTATCGCTTTTCTCATTGAGATGTTGTTGAGGACATAAGTCAGAGAAGCCCCAGAATATAACCACCCAAAGCCAGTTGTCATGTTTGTAAGCCTTTAGATTGTGTTTCACTAACATAAAGTTCCCCTGCCCCCCCATGTTGCAGGCATTTCAACACAAAGCCAACAGAGCAGCACGCTGCTGGTCTGTGCAGTTGATTGTTCCCTATTCCCAATTCTTAAAGTAAACTAATTCTTTTAAGAAATTTAATTATTCTTTATTGCAATAATTAAAAATGTTTTTTGAATGTCTGCTAAGTATACTGCACTGTGAGAGGTGAAACCATTTTAGCTCTGACTTCAGTTCAGTTGAAGACGCAAACAGGTAAACAAATCATTATTCAATATACTGGAATGTGTGTGTTAAGAGAAGTAAATGCAATGCACACTGGTGGCATAAAGACAAAGATGTTTTCAGAGGAGGCCATACTTCTGCAGGACTGTTTTAGAGAAAAAAGAAATGAGAATGTACAGATGTGAGAGAAGTTATTTCAGCCAGAGGGAATGGGGGGTAAAAAGGCAAAACAGTGTGAACAAGATGAATTATTTCAAAAACAAATGTGATTAAAAATGTCCTTCTTTAGAAAAACAAGCATAATATACTTTATTCCTCTAGAATCTTGAACTGGTAGGAAGGTAAAAGAGCCAACAGGTATCAGTCAGTCAGGATCAATAATAGTACAAATAGAAATGGACAGAAGGTAATATTGGGTTAAATAAAAAATCGAGACATTAAAAGTTATAATGTATAGAAATTTTCAATTTATAGAAGTGCCATGTGTTAGATGTAACTTCTCCTGAACAATATTATGAAGGTGATTTTAGTATCATCATAGGCCAAATAAAACTGTGAGGCCATTTCTTTGTGTATTCGGAATGGGTTGAGGAATGACTGTCAGCCATCCAAAAGGGAGGAATAAAATGAAAACCTTTTTCAAGCTCTAAGTCTTTTAAGATTGAAAATAATCCTCTCTTTCTCCTTATTTTTGCACCAAACCATAAATAAGTACTACTTGCGAAGAATCTACATAATCTACCACTCATTTTTAACTGCAGGCCCATTCTGTGCAAACAGTATTTAATAAAATTGTTTTTGTACAGTATTGATCCATACTGCTAACTTTGGGATGTGTCTAGCAATCGAATGATCTGGGATATGGTAGTGCATATTAATATCATATCAGCAGAAATAACCATGTAGTTAATGCACCAAGGTATGTTGATATTTCTTCAAACCTAATTTTTAATACTCAAAAACCAAGAGACATATACCCATCTTGAAAGTTAAGGTCAAGAAAGACTTAGCATTCAAGGAGAAGAAAGCATTGGTAAGAGTGCAGAATAGCCAGCTTACCCTAAACTTAGGCCTCAGTTCCTTTTACCTTAATACCATTCATTGTATGACGTTGCTCTTTCTGATCGCTGCTCCCTTTTTAAATAGATATCAGCTGTGAGCTTGAATCTGCCTGTCTAGAAAGAGAAGACAAAAAAGTCTCAATCAAAAGCACAAGGCATTCACTAATTTAACAGATCCATCTTTATCCCTAAATATCATTAGGACATAAACTATTTTCTTTTGAATTTCCTTCCAATCTTCAGATAAAATACCCATAGGAAAATAAGTGCCATATGCCTTTGATATGCTGCCTCAAAAGTCTGTCCTTGTGGTAATATAAAACAATCACCTGGAACCAGTTAATTAGGATTTCTGTTACAGCACGAAAATTCATTTAAAAAAATGGTTAGTCAAATCAAACAAAGAGAAGACACTGTATATTGCACAGTAGCCTTCACTTCAGCTATCAACCAAGTGCTAATAAGCAAAAGTGAGAAAGGATAATTTTGAAAATACTTCAAGCACTCTAGGTAGAATTTTCTAATTAAAAATAAATTTATATATAGATATAGACACAGAATTTTCCAATTAAAAATTATATAGATATACATACAGATATGCCTGAAATTAGAGATCAATTAGTGTCATTAATCATCAATAGTCATATCAAACTAAAGTGAGACATCCATAAAAGCCAAGCCACCTGCTAAGTGTTCAATTAATTGACCTTGTTGCCTTCTAAGTGAAATGAATGGGAGCAAATTCCCAGAAACAGCCAGAAGCGAAATGTACACATGCCTAGTGGCTGGAAGCATGGCGGGGAAAACAGTACCAACTGCTACGCATAGGTTCACGACTCCTTACTCTTCCTTTCTCTCTTTGCCAACAATTATTTGGGTAAAGACATAGCAAACAAAGAACTGCAAAAGATGAACCATTCTTGATTCCTTTCTTTATATAATCCTTCACACACACTTTATTAATCAACATGTCCTGGAAATAAACCTCCAGAACATATGTTTTTTCAGTTTATGTCTCTGTTTCACATAAATTTTCACCAATCTAAGCCTTTGACATCTCTGTCTCCACTACTTAAATAGTGTTGACAGTCCTGCTACCAGGCCCACCACTCCTTCATTATCCACCCAATTTCCAAAGAGTCTTTCTGAAATAAAAAAACAGATAGGTGAGCCCCTTCATGAAAACACTCCAAGGACTTTTCCATATACTTTTTGGGTTTTATTTATTAATATTTATAATTTATAAAGTAAACATATTGTTTCATGTACAACCTTGTATGGGTTTTGCCAAATGCATTCCAATCAAGAAGGAAGGAAGGGATTTTACAAAATAAAAATAAAAGACCAATTAATTTCTCAGTCCCTTGCTTAGCCTTTAGGGTACCTATACGAACCCTCTTAGCAAAAGACAATTATATCTCAAAGTACTTGAATGAAAATAAGGCCATAACCATGCAGAGGTTAGGAGACACAGCATTCAGGGCATAAGAAGTCAAGCCTAAGTGACAATAAAATTTGGTATGTCTGAGTTGTAGAAAGTCCAGAGTGACTGTAGTACTCTGAGTAAAGGGAAAAATAGAAGATGAGCTTGGAGGGGTGGTTGGTCCAGCTCTTGTAGAGGCTTATCAGCAAGGTAAAAGAGTTTGGAGTTGTTTCTCATTGTGATAGCAAGAAAGGTATGCTTTGATTTATGTTTTAAAGATACTTCTGCCGGCTGCTGTGTAGAGATTTAATTGAAAAAAAAGTAGTATCAAATTGTGTATTAGGAAAACTCAAGCACTAGCTCTAAACAAGCTCATGGTGTTTTGAGCAATATCAGTTTCAGATGATGGAAATGGTTGAATTGGAGGTATATTTTGGAAATTGAAGAAATAAGGTTTTTCTCTGAAATTGGATGTGATGGTGGTATTTGGTGGGGAAAAAAAGATGCATTATTCTATCCAGTTTTTGGCCAAAGAAACTGTAGATGAAATGCAGATATTCTTAGAAATTAAGACCTATTTTATATTTGTTAAATTTAAGATTCATTTATGATATTCATTTATGAATCACCAAAAAATTTTAACTATGTTACTTTAAAAGCATATTGTTTTCTCAATTTTCAGCCCAGTGACACCTCTTGTAAACTTCTCCTTGATGTTTCCAGGTTTATGTATATTACCTCTTCTCTGATTTAGTATTACCCTGGATTCACCTCTGATATTCCCAGTGATAACATATATAGAGTTCCTTTCATCAGTCCTAGTAAAATCCCTACACTAGGATATATTCAATTACCAGATTTTAAATGTATTGTGTTTCTTTCTCATATTTTGCTTTTTGAATCATATTTTCCCCAAAGAACTTTCAAGTTATATTTTGAAACTATCGATGTATCAGACAATCACAGTAGGTGACAAGGAGCACAGGCAGCAGGAAATAGAAGAGAAAGGCATACATCCTGAGACAGACAAGGGTGTAAGATTAGGCTGACCAGGTGTGCTGTTTTAAATGGGACAGAAGACAACAGTACTGTTCTGTTTCAAACAGTACATTTGGTCAGCCTACTGACACCTTGAGCCCAGTGAGATGAGGCTGACCATAAGTACCATTTGAAACAGGACAGAACCACTGTTTTCTGCCCCATTTAAAACAGTACATCTGGTCAACCTACATAAGATACAATTTGCCTAAATGAAATGGTCCAAATGCAGGCAATGCATATGTTCACCTAATGTCAAGATGGCAGCTTTGATTTCAGTAACTTCATAATATTTTATCAAATATGCCTCAGAATCTTTCTTATGTAACAATTTATTCTCATATTTTTCCTCCAGTTTTTTGGTTTTAACAGTATAAAGGGTGATTATTTTTTTATACCCATGTCACAAAGATTCATTTTATCACGGTCTTCTTCCTTTGTTCACATAGAAACTTTCTCTTTTTCACCTTCCTGATATGAGATCTTGCCAAGATCCCATTTGAATTAAGCTTGGATGAATGGTTTTAAATTACAGGTGTTATTGACTTCACATAAATATTGTAGGTAAAACAATCATTTCTACTGAACAGTCTTGGTTTTTTTTCTCTATTAGATGACCCTAACCAAAGTTGAAACTTTTTTTGTTTTTCACTCTCAAGGTATATCAATACAAGCAAATTCCAAGATCCCCTAATACTTATATTTTAGCCTAATAACTTCTACTTATGTTAGTAGTTGATGCAATGAACCTTCTTTGACTGCTGTGCATCTAACTTATACATTGTATACACACAGTAGAGTTTGGTAAGGCTGCATGTTATTATTAAGAGACAAAGATAAGACAATGTAGTATATATGAGCAAAAAGTATTCCAAACATAGATTATAAATTAAACCCTAAATTATATACTATGATATAAAAGAGTCATGGTTGTTTTCTTCAAGAATTTACACATTTATTGGAATAAAGAAAACTATAGATAGAGGAGGACAAAATGGTGACTGGAGAGGAGGTCCCTAAAGCCTCTCCCAGAAAACACAATTGAACGGCCACCCAGGAGCCAAGAAAGAGGACCCTAGATGACAAAAAAAAACGGCAGCTGAGACATCCACGCATTGCAAGTAAACACCTAAGGTTTGGAGAGAAAGGGGTGAGTGGGAGAGAGGGGAGGGAGCAAACACAGATTGCAACAGGACCCGATCGCAGCTGACTGCAGTGCATGGGAGGGGAGAAGCCAAGAGGCGAGAAGAGGAAAAGCCCTAGCAAAACAGCAAAACAGTGGGAGTCCGTTGGGGAGTTGGGCTGGGGAGCTGGAATTTGGAGCGGCGATTTGGGGACAGACCTTGGGAGCCAGCCTCTGGAACTCTTGAGTGGTAGCAGAGCTGAGCGAGGACTCCGAACTGCACAGACGACATCTTGGCTCTAGGCTCCCTTGGTACCCACAGCGCAGGCGCACGCAGCTCCTGCACAGGGCTGCAGTTCCCGGTCCCAGCCCGCTGCAGGGGCGAGCTGGCTGCTGCGCAGCAGCACAGAGTCCCTAAGCAGACCGGGCTGCGGCTCCCATTCCGGCCTGCTGCAGAGGCAGGCCGGCTGCCGCGCGGGCAGTGCACACCCCCTTTACAGGGCTGCGGCTCCTGTTCTGGCCTGCTGCGGAGGCGGACCGACTGCTGGCATGGTGTGCGCAGCTCCTGCACGGGGTTGTGCCTCCCATTCCGGCCCGCTGCGGAGGCGGTTTGGTTGCTGGCACAGCGTGCGCGGCTCCTGCGCAGGGCTGCGGCTCCCATTCCAGGCCCGCTGAGGAGGCGGGCCAGCTGCCTTCCTACCATGGGGTCAGACCCACAGCTTCGGACTTGTGTGCACGCCTGCTCATGCGCCCCTGGGTCCTAAAAGCAGTGTGAGCCCACAGACTCTGCCCCAACATTTGGCCACGGAAGCAGGCCCAGGAAGAAAGGCGGATTTGATAGCATTCGCCGCAGCCAGCAGGAGCAGCCTTGGCCCGCATCACCCAGCTTCCCCAGCATAGGGCAGAAGGTGGAGCTGTCCCAGTGTGCCTTTTGTTGGCCTCTCCCCTTTCCTACAACCTTCCCAACCAACTAACTAATTACAGGAAGCAGAGGGACCATGATAGCTGTGCACTGCCTCCAAACGTAGCAGGAGACCAGAAATAAGAAATAAACCCCTCTCTCTCCAAAACTTGCCCTTCCCAGTACCATCTCGTATCTGCCCTACAGCAAGACACCACAAAGTACCAATCTGGGCTCCTGGGAACTACTGAACATAACGCCCTCATGTCAAACAGGAACAACCCAGCAGACAGGATGAATTCCTTAAAAACTAAAGCTCCTCAGAAAGAACAGGAAATTTATCAAGAGAGCTTCTTAGACCTAGAAGTTTCCAAATTAAGTGACAGAGAATTTAAAGTAGCCATTCTAAAGGCTGTGAGAGAAATGAAAACATACTGGCAGAGCACCATGGCTGACATAAACAACATAAAAAAGGACATGAATGACATAAAAAAAGGAACTTCATGAATAAAAGGAACAATTTAACAAAGAAATTCAAAACATAAGGAAGATTGAGATGGAAATGTGAGAGATAAATAATACAATAAAAGAAGTGAGAAACAAAACAACTGCCATAGGAAACAGGGCCAACCAGATGGAGGAAAGAATTAGTGATATCGAAGATCAGAACATGGAAACAGCTAAGAAAGAGGAAGAGAGGAATACAGAACCAAAAAGATTGAAAGAACTCTGCAAGAACTATCTGACTCCATGAGACAAAACAACATCAGGATAATAGGAATAGAAGAAGGGGTAGAGCATTCTACAGAGAGCATACTCAAACAACTAGTAGATGAGAACTTTCCAAACCTATGGAAAGATCTGGAACCCCAAGGTCAAGAAGAAAACAGGTCCCCTAGATACCTGGACTCTAACAGATCTCCTCCAAGACACATGGTACTAAAGATGTACAAAACTAAAGACAAAGAGACAATTCTCAAGGCAGCCAGGGAAAAAAGAACTATAACCTTTAGAGGAAAACCCATCCCGCTGGCATCAGATTTCTCAGCAGAAACTCTGCAAGCCAGGAGGGAGTGGAATCCAATATTCAAAAATTTAAAAGAGAGGAACTTACAGCCAAGAATAAATTATCTTTCAGATATGAAGGTGGAATAAAGGCCTTTTCAGACAAACAGAAGCTGAGGGAATTTGCCAGCACAAGGCCAGCACTCCAAGAAATACTGAAGGAGGCTCTTCGACCTGAAACAAAACACCAGGAAAAATGGAATAAAGATGAAGCAACAAGAAAGAAACAAAAATAAAACAAAGAAATAAGTAATGGCTACAGGAAATCCTCACATATCGATCATCACTCTAAATGTTAATGGACTGAACTATCCAATAAAAAGACACAGAGTAGCAGACTGGATTAAAAAACAGAACCCACCCATATGCTGTCTCCAAGAAACACACCTCAGCCATAAGGACAAACACAGACTCAGAGTGAAAGGATGGGAAACGATACTTCAAGTAAATGGTAACCAGAGAAAAGCAGGAGTTGCCATACTGATATCTGATGAAATAAACTTCAGGTTAAAAAAGATAGGAAAAGACAAGGATGGACATTACATAATGTTAAAAGGCACAATACAACAACAAGAAGACTTGACACTAATTAATATATATGCTACCAACCAGGATGCACCAAAATATATAAAGAAACTACTAACAGATTTGAAAGGAGAAACTGATGAACACACAATCATTGTGGGAGACTTAAACAGCCTGCTAACAGCCATGGACAGATCATCCAAACAGAAAATAAATAAGGAAACAACAGCTCTAAACGGCACATTACAGCAATTGGACATAATTGACATTTACAGGACACTTCATCCAGCAAAAAGAGACTATTCCTTCTTTTCTAGTGCACATGGAACATTCTCAAGGATAGACCATATGCTGGGATACAAAAGTAACCTCAGCAAATTCAAGAAGATCGATATCATATCAAGTGTATTCTCAGACCACAAGGCTTTGAAATTGGAGATCAACTGTAAAAGGAAAGCAGAAAGAAACACACATACATGGAGATTAAACAACAGCTTATTTAAAAAGGACTGGATAAAAGAACAAATAAAAGATGAGATTAAAAAATATATAGAAACTAATGACAATGAAAATACAATATATCAGAATTATTGGGACACAGCAAAAACGGTAGTAAGAGGGAAATTTATATCACTACAGGCCTATCTTAGGAAACAAGAAAAATCACAAGTAAACATCTTAACATCCCATCTTAAAGAACTAGAAAAAGAAGAGCAGACAAAACCCAAAGTCAGCAGAAGGAAAGAAATAATAAAAATTAAAGCAGAGCTAAACCAATTAGAGAACAGAAGGACAATAGAAAAAATTAATATTATGAAGAGCTGATTCTTTGAGAAAGTCAACAAAATTGACAAACCCCTGGCGAGACTAATCAAAGGACGAAAGGAAAGGACACAAATATCCAAAATTAGAAATGAAAGGGGAGAAATTACCACTGATACCACAGAAATACAAAGGATTATAAGAAAATATTATGAAGAACTTTATGCCACTAAATTTAACAACCTAGAAGAAATGGACAAGTTTCTAGAAA
>PVJL010004090.1:0-53579 GCA_004026885.1 Lyroderma lyra
GAATCCTATTATGATTTATCTACCTATTTTTATATCACATTTGACTGTATAATGCCAAGTGGAGGTCAAAGATTTATAATATATTACAGGAAAAAATTCTTTACAGTAACATTGCAAATTAGGGGAAGGAAAAATTCTAATTACCATACTACTTCCATTTCATTTGGCCACAATAATTTTGATTCAAAATAAAAAGTAGTTTTGTCTGAAACTAATATAAAATATTGACTGTCAACCATAATTGAAAAGTAAAAAAATAAATAAAAAGACAAAAATGTGTTTTATGTCTTTGTAAGTAATATAACATTTTTTAAAAGAAGCTAAAGTAGAAGTTATATTCAATAGCACATCTTCATTTTTAATTTGATTGTGAAAATTCATGCTTGAAATATTAAGAATTTTTAAACTATCTTAATGTTCTTATGCATACATATAAAATGAAAGGTACCTAGAATAAAAATGTCCAAACACATTTTTAAAATAAAAAGCTAAGAATACCTTTTTTAATTTTTGGGTTATATATATTAAAGATACATGTCTCAGCCAGGGACCCACCAAAAAAAACAAAACAAAACAAAACAAAAACCATGATACTCTATATACTACAACAGTTGTCGTTACACTCCAAGAACTCCATTTCAAATTTTGCATGCCTTGTAGGCATGCAGCCCTGTAGAGCGTGAAATCTAATGTGAATATGTATTCTAATGATTACAAGTAAGGAAACAAAACAACATACAACAGCATGGGGAGAAGGTTAAAATAATAAAACAATTCTGCTCAGACATTCATATGTTGGGTCACTGTAAAGCACCCCAAGATATTTCAGTAATATAATTCATCTCCTTTTCACCCTCAATTTAGATAACAAAAGAAAACCACTTCTTTCCAGTTTTATATAATCTCTCAATAAATTCAAAAGTCTGGTTCTTTCTACATATGAACAGTACGCTGTGAAGATACAAAATTCACTGCTGAACACAGAGATGTTAGAAAAATTTTTTTCAATTTTAGTCTTAGTGTTAAAAAATATTGAGGGGGTTCCCTGGTGGTGTAGTGGCTAGGCTTCGGCGGTCTAAACTCTGTCGCCTGGGTTCCATTCCCAGCCAGGGAACTACCCCCCCAAAAATAAATACAAAGAGAGAGAAAATGAGGTACAATTAATATATAATCCATTCCATTTTTTGAGAAAAACTACGTTTCAAAACCCAACTGAAAAAATAATTGATTCTTAATCACTCTGTTAACCATCTTTCTTATACAGTGATGTTACACAGATCATGTGGAGCACACATCATTCCTATCTACTGAAGCATGAAACTGCAAAGCAGTGGCATGATATGAGTTAGGTGACTCAACCTAATTTTTTTCTTGGTTTCTGTCCACATTAATTTTTTTCTTTTAAATCTTTGTCCCTCTAATTGAAAAAGTAGTAATATACAAGGGCTGTTGGAAAGTATCCAGTCATGTAACTGTTCTCATTATATTGACAATAGATGTTTTCTGGACAGACCTCATATGTTCAACATATATTACAAATCAGCGTAGGGGATCTTACCACTGAAAATTATCCACTTAATGTTAATGTCTGCCTTTCCAGCCTTTTCGTCTAAGTACATGTTTACTTCTATAAAATGCTATAGAGGGAGTTCCCTGGTGGTGTAGTGGCTTAAGGCTTTGTCGCTGGCACTCTCAGCGCTGCAGCCTGGGTTGATTCCCGGTCAGGGAACTACCCACATACCAAAAAAAAAAAAAAAAAGGCTATATGATTCAACCATTTTGTAATATTTTTTCATTTAACTAATACATTATGAACATTGTATCTAGTCAATTAATATTCTTTTTCAATTTTTTGTGACTGCAAAATAGTATATAATATGGACTTGTCTTGGGGCTTTTTTTTGTTAACATTAAGTAATACTTTGATTCTTTTACATATACATCTTTGAGCACATTTCTGATTAGTACTTCTTTAAAAATAAACTCCTAGAACTACAATTGCAGGGAGTTCCCTGGTGGTGTAGTGGCTTAAGGCTTCGGCGCTGGCGTTGTCGATTCCCAGCCCGGGAGCTACCCACATACCAAAAAGCAAAAACAAAAAGAATTATAATTGCAAGGCCGAAGAGTAAAATGCCCTCCAAAAGGGCTATAAAAAATTCTTACTCCCACCAATGATGTATTATTAATGCCCATAGTAATTAAATGGCTGATTTTTATGTTTGTAAGGGACAACTAAAGGCTTGATATTTTTTTAATAATGCAAGTTTACCCATACATACTAATTACATTAGCTTCTGCTTGCACTAAGATTTCTAGAAGGGAGTTCCCTGATGGTGTAGCGGCTTAAGGCTTCGGCGCTGGTGCTGTCAGCGCTGCGGCCTGGGTTCGATTCCTGGCCAGGGAGCTACCCACATACCAAAAACCAAAAAAAAAAAAAAAAAAAAAATTAAGATTTCTAGAAGGCATGTTTAACTAAGTGTTTAAAGTAATACATTTTATCTCCATCACTAATTGGATTGTTTTTAAAAATCAGGCTGAGCTGTCAATGTCTGTCAAGGATGTGAGACATTAATCCAAATAAATAAACACTACTTACTTCAATGATTCAAAGATTTTGGTTTAGAATGTAGAGGGTATCAGTACCTAAAAGGATAATATATAACCACTATTGCAAATGAAAATATTAAAATGCACAAAAGAAACATCCCTTGCAAAATGTCCCCAAACTTGAACTCCTTTTTGTGTCCTCTTTCCACTATAATTCACAACTGGAAACCAAGATGGATAATGTTTTCATTTATTTGTAGCTTTAGCATCTATTAACTCACCTAAATGTTTATAATGGTGATTGTGAGCCTGTAATAAAACTTTTACTCGATCCAAAGGAGCAACTGTTGTTTTGGCACAGCATCCGGCAATACCTAATAAAATGTAAGAGGTCAGGAAGAAATAGCATACCATTTATTTCCAGGTATAAATCATTATTTGTTCAGCCAACACAACCTGTGATCTCTAATTTGGTCTCCATCAGTAGAACTGCCCAGTAGAAGGTATATGCAGATGATTGACCCTCATTCCCTGTAACATAATTGAACATGTCATATTTGAATGTAAATCTGCCCCCTAATACCTGATGAAAACTGGAAATCTTGCTGTGTTTACAGAGACAGACACTTGAAGGTATTTACTCAACTGTAGAACTCTGTTTGAAATAACTTCCTCTTCTTCCACATACCTTTTACATTGAAACAACCAACTTTTATCCAAAAATTCAGTCATTTATTCAGCAATTAGGTATTTTTGTCCCTACCATATGCCATTGTGCATACATGTGGATGAAAATAAAGTATATACAGAGGCCAGCCCTACCAGCTTGGCCTGCTTCTAAGGTGATAATATAGAAAGACTTTTTGCCAAGCTGTTTGTGTCCTCCCAAAAATTCTTATGTTGAAAACTAATTCCCTTTGTGACGGTATTTAGAGGTAGGAATTTTAGGAGATGATTAGGTCATGAGGGCAGGGTCCTCATGAATAGGATTAGTGCCCTTATAAATGAGGCTCCACCTTGTGAAAACACACAAGTCCTTACCAGACACTGAATCTCCTGATGCCATGATCTTCGACTTCCTAGCTTCCCGAACTATGAAAATATAAATGCTTGTTCTGTATAAGCCACTTAGATTACGGTTATTTTTATTATAGCAGTCCAAATAAACTAAGGCACTTTTGTAAATAAAGTATCTTACATGTACAAATGTTCTTTCACTTATGATGGCATTACATCACAATAAACCCATCATAAATTAGTATCGTAAGTTGAAAATGCATTTAAGGGTGAATTTTACTGTATGTAAATGATATCTTAATAAACCTGATTTAAAACAAAAAACTATGTAAAGAAAAAACAAACTAAAAAATTCTGCAAGCTTCTAAGAAATAAATAGCATAATCAAGATTCCTTTGCAATTTCTAATATTGCTGTCTCCAATTCTTTTCCTCCTTTTAGATTTTATGTAGTAACTAACTGTAAGATACATAGGAAAAAGTGCACAAATCACAAGAATGCCAACTAATGAATTATTGCAAGGTGAATACAACCATGTAAGGACCACCCAAATCAAGACATGGAACATTACCAGCCTTCCAGAAGTCCTTCTGTACTCCCCAAATCACTATTTGCCCCTTCTTCTCAGAGACAACCAATCAGCCTTCTGACTTCTAACAACATGGATTTAGTTTTTACTGTTTTTGTGTGGCTTGCTTTATGTCTGGCTTCTTCTGTTCAATGTCATCCTTGTGAGATTCATCTACATTGTCGTATGTGGCAGAAATTTATTCGTCTTTAGTGTTGCATAGTATTTCATTGTACGACTATGGCATATTTTGGTTATATGAGAGTATCCATCCATGTAATATGAAAAACAGAGACATTTATAGCTGGATTTTTTCTGGACAGCTCTCAAATACCTAGGAGTGGAAGTGCTGGAGCATATGGCATACTAACGTTCAGCTTCACAGATAACTGCTTAACTAGCTCTCCAAAGTGGTTATACCAATTAACATTACATCAACAGCATATGAAAGTCCTGGTTGCTACCCTTGCCTACACATACCATGATTCTATTTCAATGTCCAGTCAACATCACAAAATGTAACATGTCCAAAACTGAACTCCTCATCTCCCCACAACAACCATCATGAAAGTTGCTCCAACCACAGCCTTCCTGTTTCAGTCAATGAGAGCTTCATCCTTTCAGCTCCTCAGACCAAAATGAGCCACCCTTGACTTCTCTTCCTTACCCCATCTCTGATCTGTGAGAAAATCCTATTAGTTCTGTGTCCAGAGCATCACAATTTTTCACCACCTCTCCTATTACTAACCTGATACAAGCCACCATCTATCAGCTGAATTACTGCAAAACCTCCAAATTGGTCTCCTTGCTTCCATATTTCCCCTCCTACAGTTATTCTCAACAAGAAGCCAGCGATCCTTTTGAAATCTATCATATCCCATCACTTCTCTGCTCAACACCTGCAATGGCTCCCTACTTCACTCCAAGTAAAAGTTAAAATCTTTACAATGGTATGCAAGGCCCTTCATTTTTTGACCCTCTTTACCTCTCCAACCTTCTTCCCTCATCAACATCACTTGAATCCAGCCACATAGGTCTTACTGCCATTCTTTGAACAGACTAGGCCCTCTCCTACTTTGAAGCCTTTGCTTTAGCTTTTCTCTCCACCTGAAATGCTTCTCCTTAGACATCAGCATTCTACACTCCCTCACTTCTTCAAGTCAGATCAAGTGTCATCTTCTCAATGAGATTTATCAAGATTCCCTTATTTAATATGTGCTAATTCGCCTCTCCATTTTCTTGCCCCAGTCTCCTTTTTACTTCTTCCAACTGCATTCATCACCTTCTAACATACTATATGACTTACATTTTCATTTTGTTTATTGTCTTTCTCCCCCACAACTCCCCAACCAATGCAAACTTCAGGATTTGTTTTGTTCCCTGATATACACTGAGCATGTAGCGGGCACATATCAGGCACTCAAATGTTCCTGGTATAAATGAATGAATGTTCTTTTTATCAGCAGAACAAACTAATTAAATTCTTAATACACTGCAGCATACAGATACTATCTTTCTACAAGTCCTCATATGGTGAATTTTTTTTTAATTCCAGCCTTAACAAATAATTAAGTGATGATAACTCAGACAATCAATTAAGAAAGGGTAGAAAAAAAAAAAAGAAAAAGAAAGGGTAGAGATTGAAACACCTCCTTTGGGAAAGCAGAGGAAATTTCTCAGAGACATTATTAACCTTTTGGCCCTGCAGTCACACCAACAGTAGTCACGCCAACTCTCTGTCAAGTAGCTGTGACAGAGTTTACCAGAATCACTAGAACCAGTTTTGGTTGTAGGCAGTTTTGCACAATTTTCAGTCATATTTAAAAAGCTGAACTCCAGTGTTTGTTTTCTTTTAAGTAATCACCACAATCTAATTCTACAATCGATCACTTATAGTCTTTATAAAAGAAAGAGGTGCCCAGCATGTTTCACTGAACCCCTGGGGTCTTTGTAAGAGACTACCTACCCCTTTCCCAGGCATCCAACCCTGAAGAATGGGTGCCTGGTTCAGCCCTTCCACCTCCCAGCCGCTCCACCACAGCTTGAGGCCCTTCCTCTCCAGGATCCTGCTGTCACTAGTCTAGTGACTATTAATTAGAAAAGGGGTGACAGTAAGTCAGGGTAATCATCTGGCTGAGCATTGAAACAGCCATTGTCCAAGAATATCATCGCGGCCGCACGCAACCGACCTGCCCCAGGTTGTGCCTCTGCCACCCCGAGCGCGACCGGGTCCTGTCGGCGGACACCCACCTCCGGCCAGGAAGGAGCGCAGCCAATAGAAGTCTCGGCGGGCAGTGGACCCTCCGGCTCCAGCCGCCTGCGGCATCGCGGGAGGTGGGTCAGCCGCTGCCAGAGCTGCCGCCGCCGCCATCAGGACCAGAGCCGCGTCGGGAGCTTTAGCTGCCAATTTATAAACCAAGAGCCGGGGCCACGGCCATCGCAGGCGGTGACAGGGCACCGACCGCCGCGCGGGCGGGGTGCCGTAACACTCAGCGGCGCGGCGCGGACTGATGGCGTAACCGGAGGCGGGGCCTGCCGGGCTCATCGCCTCCCCGACGCAGCCTCACTCCGCCAGCCTAGCTCAGGCTTCGCTTTCAGGCCCAAGCGCGGGCGGCGGGAAGGTCCCTGCCAAACCCAACTCAGAAATCTCACCCCTGTATTTACAGTTGACCTGTAACCGCCCATCGAGCTGTCTTCTGATTTCCCTAAGATGAACCCTTTCTAGAAGCAAACTTTAGTTCCTCACTCTTTCCAGGAACCTCTAAAATTACACCATCTCCTACCAAAACAGTTCTGCCTTCTCAGAGTTTCTCTTTGAACCTCAACTTCTGCCTTTCCTGCTAAGCTTTCAACCCACCTCTACCACCTCTGCCAAAGAAATATTGCTAAAGCAGGTTCTTCTTTCTTCGGAGCCCTATAAATTACACAGGTACTTTTGCCTTGCCAGGCCTTTCTGAATCTGTGTCTTCTGCTTAGCTCTCAAATTCCACCAAGCAAAAGTTCTGAACTTTTATCCTATCAGAAATTATTATAATTTCCTGCAATTCTTACTCCAGCCTTCCCTACTGACACTGATCTCATCTTTCTCTTTTTATAGATATGCCTCTGCAAGGTGTTTCTAGCCACATTTCGTCATTAATGATGAGTCTAGATTTTAAGTTTATTTTCCCCCATGTTCCCAATTACTACCAGAAAATATAGACCCATATAATATTATTTCCATTTTATATGTCTAATGTGAAGAGTCAAAAACTCCCAAAAGTGAGATGGTTGCACATTATGAATGTAATTAATGCTACTGAATTGAACACTTAAAAATGGTTAAAATAGGGGGGTTCCCTGGTGGTGTACTGGCTAGGCTTTGGCGTTCTCACCGCCGCAGCCTGGGCTCAATTCTCACTCAGGGAACGACCCCCCCCCCAAAAAAAAAAGGTTAAAATGATAAATCATATATGCACTACATTTTATCAATAAAAAATACAAGGAAAAATCTCCTTAGGGTTTTTTAATGTTACAACAAAATGGAAATGTCTATATTTTCATATTATATAACTAGCAAAACTGCCCTAGTTTCTAGTGCTAATGTGTATTTTTCTCCCGTCCTACAGGCTGTGGTGCTATATCTCTTCTCATCCATTTCCATTCCCAATGAGATGTTTAATTTATCGCTTACTGGCCCCACCTCCAAAACTCAATCCAGATCAAGAATCAAAATTTGATATAAGTTCCCTGATGGTGTAGTGGCTTAAAGCTTCGGCGCTGGCACTGTCGGTGCTGCGGCCTGGGTTCAATTCCCAGTCAGGGAACTACCCACATACCAAACAGCAAAAAAAAGAAGCAAAAAGCTATACATTGGGGTTCCCTGATGGTGTAGTGGCTTAAGGCTTCGGCGCTGGCGCTGTCAGTGCTGTGGCCTGGTTTCGATTCCTGGTCAGGGAACTATCCACATACCAAAAAGAAAAAAAAAAAAAAATCTGATATAAATGATAACTAATGATTTAAACTTCCAAGTATTTCTTCTGTATCTACTCAGCTGGTTACTACTAAACTGCCCAACCTACAAATGTTACAGGCCCAACCTACCAATGTTACAGTATCCCAGGGCTTAGTCTGTGGGGTCTTCTATAATTACATTCACTCTTAGAGATCTCACCCAACCTCATACCATCTATATGCTGCTGACTCCCAAGCTCCAGTTCTTTCCACCCATTCCCCAACTCGACTGAATCGTATTTCCAACATATTCATCTGTGTATCTAATTGGCATCTATTCATCCTATTCAGAAATAACTTCCTCATTTTCCTATGCAACCTCGCTACTCCTGCAACCTTCCCTGATTTCATTAAATAGCAACTCCATCTTCAGTCTACAAATCTTGATTAATTTCCTGTCTCCCTGCTTTCTCATGCCTACCCCCTACTGTCAATTCTCAACATCGCAGCCAAAAGCAAATCCTTTAAAACCTAAAATAAATCTTACCACTGCTTATCCCAAAAACCTTCTATAGCTTTATATATCACTTAGAGAAATCCTTACAGTGGTTTACTGATTTCCTATTATATCTCTGACCTCACCTCCTAGGACTCCCTTCAGTCACACTGGCTTCTTTGTTTCTCATAAATACCAGGCATGCTCCCCTCAGGGCCTTTGCTCCTGCTGTTTTTTTCTGCCTCTACTGTTTTCCCCTTGATATTCCATGTAACTTTCTATTCTCTCCCCTTCTTTAGGTATTTACATAAATATCACCTTTTCAGGGAGGACCTCTTTGGCTGTATTATTTTAAATTACCACCCATTCCAACCTCATCCCTACTAAAACTATCTTGTTTCTTTGCTTTAATTTTAATTTTTTTCATAGAATTTATCAGCATTTTACACACACACACACACACACACACACACTCACAGGACACCCCCCCCAAAAAAAAAAAATGGAATTATTTTCTGGAGGGCAGGTCCCTTGTATTAGAAAGGCTTCGCTCACTTAAGTGTTCTAGGAACCCACCCTCATCAATGTACCAGCTGCCGTTGTTGTGTGTGGCTGTGTTCAGTTTCAGTGAAATTTCTTTTGGAGACTCTTTCAACACATGTGCCCATTCACGGTACACAAACAACATATGGCATGACAATGCACCTGCCCAAACCTCGCTGAGTGTTCAGCAGTTTTTGATTTAAAAAACCAGCAGGAACCCATTCCCCACCTTCCTTATTTGGTCACTCTCTCCCTGAGTTTTTGTTTGTTTCTTTCCCCAGATGAAAAAAGCCCTCAAAGGGAAACATTTTGCCTATGTGAAAGAGGTGAGACAAAAAAAACAGCAGAAGCAGCAAAAGTCATCAAAATCGACGAGTTCAAAAAATGTTTTGAGCAGTGGAAAAAGCTTCTAAATAGGTGTATTGCATCCAACAAAGAGTACTTTGAAAGAGATTGAAGTTTAAACATGTAAGAATAAATACACAATTTTAATTAATAAATCCTGAGCTTTTTAGGTCTCCCTCATATATATGTGATTTATATTATATATAAAATGTTTTTATTATCAATTTCCCCCACCTAGAATGTAAGCTCCATAAAGGTAGGGATTATCTGTTTTGTTTATTGAATATGTCATCTGAAACTGAATAGATAATAAATATGATGCAAGGGTAAAACTTGGAAAAATCAATAATTTAGTTTGATTTAACTAGTTTACAGTTTGATTGCCTCAGAGCTTGCTATTTAGCCACCTGCTATTTAGCTGTTTTCTCTTTGTTTCTACCCCTCACAGCTTGACTTAATGACTGTTTTGTTCCCCTTCTTAAGGCTACACATACTTTGTTAATCTAGTTAATCAACAGAACACTAACCTGTAAAGAGCAATTTCTCAATCCTCAGGTGCTCAGACACCAACCCATGGTTGCAACTCCCTAACAGATTTTTGCTGACAATGTATAGAGCCCTCTGGCCACGATGCCAGGTTTAAGATAACGTTATGTTGGAGCAGACCTGAGGCCCCAAAGACCCCGGGAGGTGATTTCTCAACTCAGACCTGAAACCTGCATGACTAACCCCCACCTTTCTTTGTTCTTCCCCCTACCTGCCTGCCTATAAAACTTCCTTGCCTTCCTAAGAAGGCAGAAGGCAGTCTTTGAGATGGGAGTCCAGTCTGCCTAAACGCTTGCATTTGGAATAAATCTGTTTTTTTGTTTTGTTTTGTTTTTTGGGGTTTTTTTGCCCTTTTTTTTGTATGTGGGTAGCTCTCTAGATGGGAATCAAACCCAGGCCGCAGCGCTGATAGCACCGGAGCCTTAAGCCACTACACCACCAGGGAACTCCCGGAATAAATCTGTTTTCATTTCCATCAAACTTGTCTCTCAATCATTGGCTCATGAGATGGTATACAGTAGCAATGGTGGATCTACTTAAACACCAATCCTTTTTATCTCTGTCTTTGATTTTTAGGTTAGCAACTGCTAGCCAAAGGCCAAGTAAAGAAGTGGAGAAAAAACCAATCCCCTTTCAAAGAATGTACAATTTCATGGGATGAGTACGAACCTAATTGCAAAATCAATATAATATGCAAATGAATGGGAAAGGCAGACTAGGTTGGTCAGTGGTCATCAGGGAAAGAGGTTACTGAACTATCCTTTGACATGGCTAAGCATGGGCCAAGGCACACACATATGTGTGAATATTCAACATGTTCAAAGAACAACAAATAGTCCAGTTTGCCTATCTTATGATCCTTGAGCCCCTGTTTGTGACTACCCAACACTTGTATAGCAGACCACTGACCAATAATATTAGAGAAATAGGGCAAGGTTATGTCATAAACAGTTTTAATCTTGGACTGAAGAGTTTAGACCTAATTCAGTGGATAATAAGAAGCTGGTGACAGCTGTGTTTTACAAAAATTAATCTGGGAGAGATGAATAGGATGATTGGGAAGGCAGACTATGATGGATCTGACAGCAAGGAAGCCATTGATGAAGCTTTCACAACAGTCCAGGCAAGAGGGCTGGTGCGAACATGAAAACATAGGGAACAGAAAAGAAATAGAGGAGATAGTACCTGGTAGGCTTGCTAAAGAATAGGATGTGGAGAGCAAGGCATAGGAAAACTTGAAGTTGCTGCCAAGTTTTTTGCTAGAATGGTTAAGAGTCTTAATGATACCATTAACAGGACAAGGAAAACAGGAAGAGGAACCGGTTTAAGGAACAGAAAGGGGTTAGGGATGTTGGCACGCACTGTAAAGATGATCAAAACAAACAAAAGCACCAAAGGACAAAGGTGTGGCAAAGTTTATTTTAAATATGGATAATATATGAATACCATATAGATCATATATAACAATAACGACCTAGAAAGCTTTCTTTGTTTTTTTTTTGTTTGTTTGTTTTTTTGGCAGGAGGGGCGGGGGGGGGGGTGGCTCCCTGGCTGGGAATCAAGCCCAGGCCGTGGCATTGACAGCACCAAAGCCTAGCCACTACACCACCAGGGAACCCCCTTAAAAAGCTTTCTTTGAAAGCTTTCCCCAACCCCACACACACCCTAACATTTCATGAAACAGGGAGGAATTAGTGTGCCATTTTAATAAACACTATCATGTTTATTAAAGCTATCTTCAAGTCTTCTATTAGGTAGTCTGCTTCAGATCACAGATTATTAACTTTTATTTACTTATGTTTATCAAGAATAACCATGAGGGAGTTCCCTGGTGGTGTAGTGGCTTAAGGCTTCGGCGCTGGTGCTATCAGCGCTGCCGCCTGGGTTGGATTCCCAGTCAGGGAACTACCCACATACCAAAAAGCAAAAAAAAAAAAAAGATAATTTAGTCATAGTACCTACCACTGTGCTCAGCACACAGTAGGTGCAATATTCCTCTCACTTTCTTAGCTTGTGCACCTCTATACCTGCATAACAGATCATTATTTATTTAGCCAATAAACATTTACTGTCTGTCTATTATGTGCCAGGCATTATGTTAGATGATTAAGATATAAAAATTAGTAAGATAAAATTCCTTTAAAAACTTTTGTAAGAGAGCAAGCAACTACAAAAAAGTAAGTATAGGGAGTTCCCTGGTGGTGTAGTGGCTTAGGCTTCGGCGCTGTCAATGCTGCAGCCTGGGTTCGAGTCCCAGCCAGGGGAATACCCACATTAAAAAAAAAAAAAAAAATATATATATATATATATATATATATATATATATATATATAATTTGTCAGTTATCTATTTTATATTAAGGGTATGTATGGATTACTGTAAAGTAAAAAGAAGGAAGAGACCAGTTCTATGGGAGTTTAGGAGAAGCTTGAGACTTGAGCTGAGCCTTAAAATATGAGAAAGAGTTTTCCAGGCAGTTATTGGAGAAAGAATATTTCAGAAGAAGAACTGCACCTTCTCTATGTAGTTATGATTAGATTTAACAATGAGCTAGAAATTATTTAGAGAACTGATCTAATTTATTCTTTCATTTGTTCGATAGGTATTACTTGCTCAGAAATACAATGTAAATAAAAACTTGGTTCCAGCACTTCAGGGAGGTTATTATAGTCCAGTGGTAGACACAGATCTTAATCAAATAACGACAGAAATTTATGTAAAATTGAAAGTAGGATACATACTTCTGAGAGGATGCTTTAGTGCATGATGATATACAACTATAACACAGGCACTTGACCTAAATAAGTAAGTTAGAGAAGACTTCCCTAAGAAAGTGATGCTTAAAGCCAGAGGTGAAGGATGATTAGGGCTTAGAAGAAAGAAAAAACATTCCAGGGAAAAGAAACAGGGCCTATGGTGGGAGAACTCAGTGTCTTCAAGGGTATGATCACAACCTCCAATGCACTATTACAGTCTGTCCTTCAAGGTTTGAGAATTCAGATGTTTTCCAGAGATTAGGCAGGTCACTCACATTGACAGATGTGTAAGACAATAGAGGGAGCTACGAGACTGGAGAACTGTAGAAGTCCTTGTCTGCCTAAAATGAAATTTGTCTGAGATGAGACTTACCGGTCTATAAGAGCAGAATTATTGGTTTGCAAGTACAGAAGAAAGCCACTGTGGTAGAGTTAGAAGAACTAAAAAGTTTGTGATACAAGATGAGATAGAGAAAGGTCAAGTCTTATAGCCACTGGTAGCCATTGTAGGAGTCTTGCCATTTGACTGAAAGCAACTTGAAGCCAATGTTAAGCTGTGGTTGACATGGTCAAGTGTATGTTTCCAAAAGATCATTGTATCTATGGCTTGGATAATGCAATAGGGGCAAAAGTGGATGTGAGTAGGCTGTTGTAAGATGTGGCACTTTGTCTAGAGTAAAAGCCGTGGGAATGGAGGGAAGTGGATGGATTTGAGACACACTGAAGTGATACAATGAATGAGACCTAGTGATGGATTAAGTAAGGAAGCTGAGGAAAGAGAGATGTCAAAGATAATCTCTATGTTCTTGATTAACATAACTGGATAGATTCACTGAGTCAGGAGTCCCTGGAAGAGGATCAGTTTGTTGTTGGTTTAGGGCGAGGTGGAAGGACAGGGGAGAGGATGAATGGCCCGTTTGATACGTGTTGAGTGTGCAGAGGCCTTGGAGACATACAAGAGGAGATATGAAAGTATTGAATATATAAGGAGCAGCCAGGACTGAAGATACTGTATAACATTAGCAAGTCAAGGCTAAGGAGAGAGAAAGAGAGTAAGAACCTAGAACCCAGGCTCAAAAAACCGCAACACTAAATACTAGCTAGTTAGAGAATGATGAGCTGGCAAAGGAGGCAGAGAAGGAATAGCTAGAGATGGAGAGGGAAAGACAAAAGTTATAGAAGCCAATAAAAAAGAGTGTTTTAAAAATAATGTAGCATTGGAAAAGTTGACTTTAAAAGGTTTATGGAAGATATATAAGGGGAGACCCCCTGAAATTATCTTTCTTTGATGTGAGAGGGATTGTGCACTTGGGATTTATTCCTCTCAAATAGTCAATCAAAGTTATTATCTGGAAGTTTTGAGAAGGTTGCATCAAGATTTGTGGAAGAAACATCCAGACTTGTGGCAGATGACTGGTTCTGTTTGGCACCTGGCCACAACTCACTGACTCTTCACCAGATTTTGACCAAAAAAACCCTGGCATGACTCACGTTTCCCACCCTCTCTATTCACCCGATTTTGCCCCTAATTACTTTTTATTTTTTGTTTCCCTGGATGTAAAAAACTCTCAAAGGGAAATGTTTTGCTGATGTGGAAGAGGTGAAACAAACGAAAAAACAGCAGAGGCACTAAAAGGCATTACAATCAATGAGTTCAAAAGCTGTTTTGAGGGAGTTCCCTGGTGGTGTAGCGGCTAGGCTTTGGCGCTATCAATGCTGTGACTTGGGTTAGATTCCCAGCCAGGGAATTACCCACATTAAAAAAAAAACAAAAACAAAAAAAACAACTGTTTTGAGCAATGGAAAAAGCATCTTGATAGGTGTATTGCATCAAATGAAGAGTACTTGGAAGGCAACTGAAGTTTAAACATGTAAGAATAAATACAAATTTTTTCCTAAATGCATCTTGGGGTTTTTTGGGTCTCCCACCTCATGAGTTGAAATCGTCTCGAGCTCAAAAATGGACTTAGGCTAGAGAGATAAACTTGGAAGTTGTATTTAAGCTGCAATGTAAGTCATATTTATTTAGAGAACAGAGTATAATGTGTGAAGATGGTACTCAGTCAAAAGTAGCAATTATTATTCAAATACTTGAGCAACGAGAACACTGATGGGTTTACTTAGTGTTTTCTTTTTTCCCTGAAGATAGCTCTTTGGTGATATTATCCAATTGTTTCTTTCAGTCAGTATTTGGTCTGTCAACAATATTTCTTGAGGGTATTGCTGTATGAACTCCTATAGAAAGATAAGATAGAAAAGAACTAGAAGATATGAGTCTTAGCCTGAAGCTTTCAGATAGTTGGGGAAATAAAATGTTGACATATGTAATACTAATGAACAGTGTCAAAATTACGTATTGGTGAGTACAAATTAATAAAGTTCAACACTGTTCTTCATGAATGCTGAGGAGCGGTGATAATTCAGAGTGGGATTGTTGAAGAACAGTTTCCTAGAAGACCTAATTGTCCATGGATTTTTTTTTTTTTTTTTTTTTTTGCTTTTTGGTATGTGGGTAGCTCCCTGGCTGGGAATCGAACCCAGGCCTCAGTGCTGACAGTGCCAACTCCGAAGCCTTAAGCTACTGCACCATCAGGGAACTCCCATGATTTTAAATTCTAGAGATAATAAAGGCCTTAGAAAACTTTAAGTCACTCACAAATAATTTTTTAAATTCTTCTTAAGGGGAAGAAATTAGAAAGGAACCACAGAGTCCTGTGTGGGCCTATAGTAGGTACTTTACATTTGCTGTCATGTTTAAAATACTGTGATACTGTGACATTTACCAAGAAATTAGCCTCATTTGTGTAAACATATAGAATTGCATAATTGCAGTTAGAGAGTTTAGATAGGACCTCAGAGAGGCATTAAACAAAAATTTATTGAGTTACTGGGTTTCTGTTATGTGCCAAGTTCTGAGCTAAGCACTGGGAATATAAAAATGAAAAAAAGTAAACCCTTTGAGGGGCATACAATTTGGTAGCTGGAGTAGAGTGGGTGAGAAATACCATGACAGAGATACAGGAATGCTGCTAAAGCTCCTGATTCTGCTTGCATAATTTTGTGAGGCTTCATAGACAAGAAGCTGGGTTTTGAGGGATGAGGATAAGTTTGCCAGTTGACAAAAAAGAGAGTAATGTAGAGGAAAGAGAGGACAGAACCAGAAGGAGAAGGATATTCCATGCAGACCTACAGCTGTCTTAACCTTTCCATCCCCACTATTCATAAAGCCGGAGAAAACAGGTATGTTTATTAGGAGAGACTCACCAGGTAATTTAAATAGTTTGAAATGAATCCTCAGTGGGAGGAAGAAAATGTCCAGAAATAATTCAGTCAATTGTTTTAAAAGTGCCTACTGTATTGTGGTTACCACATGTGACATTAAAAAAAAAAAAGCATCAGGAAAAAATTTTAAAAAGCATCAGAGTGTAGCAGGTCCCAGCATGTCTCAGGTGAGAATGAAAGGAAAACAGATCAGGAACACAGCACAAGGCTTCAGAGGTTAGAGATAATGAGGTGGAGTTACAGAGCTAAACCTTCAGGGCTGGAGATCAGCCCTGGGAGTCTTTTGCTGGATGAGGAAGCCTGAAATGCTGGCAGTGCCCAGAGGGCTCTGAAGAAAAGCACACAGCCAGAGAGAGACACGGTGAAGGCATTTTGGTTGGACATATATAGGAGGAGAATGGCTTATAAGTGTCACAAGATTCCAGGGAGGAGACATTTCAAGATGAAAGGGGAAAGAAGGAAAATAAAACTATGTTGTGAATATAGCCTCAGGAGAGTGGGTCAGTGGAAGGGCATGATAAACACAGAAGACCTCTAGACAGCAGAGAAGAAGGAGCTAATGAAGAAGAGACTGAAGGTGCTAGAAAGAAAGGCTCATTAATGAAGTAAAAACTGCTTAAATAAAGTAACTTGGAGACAATGGGCTCAAGAGTACAAATTTATGAATAGCCACATAACAAGGAAGAACATTCAGGTAAAGAAGGAAATAGTATGGCTGAGGAAGGGAGGGAAAGGTAAATAAGAAATCTATTGCTTGAGGGTCTCTCTTGATAGCCTGGCCTACGGGCAGCTTTGGAGGTAAGCAAAATGAGGACTTAAAATAGTTCTCCATGACAAGAAAAAGCTAACAATCTCCCAAAGTAGGGATTGCTGAGAGCAAAGAAGACCTCAGGCAAAAAAAAACAAACAAACCAAAAACAAAAGAAAATTAAAAAAAAAAAAAAAGACCTTAGGCAGATTTAGATTTGAAGAATTTGAA
Source organism: Lyroderma lyra (assembly GCA_004026885.1). Taxonomy (NCBI): domain Eukaryota; kingdom Metazoa; phylum Chordata; class Mammalia; order Chiroptera; family Megadermatidae; genus Lyroderma; species Lyroderma lyra. Next base: position 17,013 of record PVJL010004090.1, read on the forward strand.
GCTGGCTAAGGCTCCAAAAGAATTCTGCTGCTTGCAAGTAGCAGAAAAACTGGATATTGCAGATATAGAGGTCAAGTGGGGGTGCTTCTAAGTTGAGTTTGGAAGAGTTTAAGAGGATGATTGAATTAGTAGATTGGAAAGGTTGCCATTGAAATTGCTAGATGAGACATAAATGGAGAAAATGGCTTAATTTTGTCATGAGAAGGAGAGAGAAAGTTTGCATTAAAACAGACTCATTTTGACCACACACTCAGATAGTTCTTGGTTTGCAATCTGCTCCTTGGGAAAGCTATTATAATATAAAATACCTGGTTTCATCATTATCTAGACTATATCTTTATGCTCTATAGTCACTGTGAAGACATTCTCATTTTTCCCATTCCTTCCAAAACCAATTCTGACAATCCCAATTTTTTGCTCCCTCAAAATATTGATTTACTTTCTCTTTTTTCCACCTCCACTGAAGTATCTTTTTGTACCTGTCATGTATTGTATGTACTTTGTGTATTATTGACAATCTTCAAATTCAATTTAGAGATTGAGTGAGAAAAAGGTTTTATGTCTATGTCCCTCAGTAAATTGGCCAGTAAATGCTGATTCCTGCTCAGTGCAAATTCTCTGGTGATTCTTGGGTTGTTTTTACTCTAAGTTTTTCTTACTTTCCTGAACTCCTAGCAGAATTGACAGTTATCTTTTCCTATGTTAAAAGAGGAAAAGTAAGCTTTTCCTCTGCAGCTTTATCTTGCCCAGCCTCCACTGTCACCTCCTAGGACTATGCAAATTGTGCTGTCTCAGGTCACCAAGGGGCAATGAAATCCTTTCTATATACTAATACGAGTATATCACCCATCTATATCTACCTATCTATTCATCCATCCATCCCTGATCTCCTTCTAGAGAATGAGTCTGAGTTTGTTTTCCTTAGATGTGTCTGTCTTCCTTAGTTCTTGTACCATTTATATTGTCAGAATGTGTATAGAGTTTCTCACCAACGCTTAGTATTGCCAAATTTGTAAGGGTTTGCTAAATGAGATTATATTCTTTAGGAAAGAAACTCTGTATGTGCACCCACGTGTGCATACGCGTGTGTTTGAGGGGAGTATATATATTTTTTCTAGGGTACCCACTGTCCAAGGTAATCAATAAGCAGGGCAGCTAAGATGAAATTAGTTATGTCCTCAGAAAGTTAGGTAACCAGAGTTCTAATACCCATGTTATGTTGATTTTCACATCTCTTTTCTAGAAAGGTGATTGGAAATAAGACAGGAATTTTTGCTTTGTGGGGTGAAGTAGTTGTAAGGACAGTGGGAAATTGCTTAAACATTTATTTATTTATTTATTTATCATGTGGGTGGCTCCCTGGCTGGGAATCGAACCCAGGCCGCAGCATTGGCAGCACCAAAGCCTTAAGCCACTACACCAGCAGGGAACTCCTTAGACATTTATTTTTTGATAATGAAGTCTGGAAACAATAACAGCTCATGTTATTGTTTAGTTTCCTGTAACTTGTTCAACCTTTTTTGCTTCTATTAATATTATAAATATCAGGTTCAGATGGACTTGATGTTGGTAGGCGTTATGTAAAAGATTCAGATACTAGGTGGCTTTAAATACTTGTTGGTAACTCCTAAGTTTGTTTTTCCAAGCTAAACCTATTTTCCAAACTCAAAATTGTCCTGGAATTGGCCCATAGGAACAATCCATCTTTTTCATCTATTTATTTATTCATTTATTGGATGGGCATTTAGACAGTTTCCAATTTTTTTTTTGTTTTGTTTTTTTTGGTATGTGGGTAGCTCCCTGACCGGGAATCGAACCCAGGCTGCAGCGCTGACAGTGCCAGTGCCGAAGCCTTAAGCCACTACACCATCAGGGAACTTCCTCCAATTTTTTACTCCTGTGAAACAGTGAAAACGTGTTGCCACAGCATTAATTCCACCTTCAGGGCCTTTGCACTTGCTCTTTCTTTTGTATAAAACCTCCCCAGCTTCTTCTCTTACTTCTTTCAGATTAACTCGATGAGCGGATTGCTGTATTTAAAACTGCAATCTTCCCCAGCACTCCGTTCCCTTTCCTGTTTTTTCTCCCTCTCTCTGACCATCACCATCTGACACATTATATATATTCTGCTTTTTTGCCTTCTTTGCCTTCTGCCTCACTCCTACTCCGTGATCAAATGCAAGCTCCACAGGGGCAGAGGCATCATTTTGCCCATTGCTGTTTCTCCTGAGTTTAGAACAGGTGCCTGGCACATAGCAGGGATTCAAGTAACATTTATGGAATGAAGAGAATAAGTGCAGTTTTCTGCATCTTTTGTGTGATTTTCCTATTTCAATACTTCTAAAGTTAATAATTTAAACTAATTGACAAAAGCCAGGATATTGCTATTTCATGATAGCCTTTTTCCTTTTGTTCTCTATGAAAAAAAATCAAGGTTTGACTCAAACTCTCCCAACATTCTTTTCATCTAGGTCTAAGGAGGTTATTTCTGACAGGGTATTCACAATTAGGTTTTTGAAAACAATGACTGAGATGAGTCCATTTTTGCAGATAAGATTTATGTCAAATGCAACATTCCTGACTTTTCCCAACCAAGGTATTTACCTGTATTACGTGTGTGTGTGTGTGTGTGTGTGTGTGTATCCCTGGCTGGGAATCAAACCCAGGCCGCAGCATTGAGAGCGCCCAAGCCCAGCCACTACACCACCAGGGAAACCCTTTAAGGCATTTATCTGGCTGTAGTAGTGCTGAGAACACAGTAATGCAGCGATTAATTTCTGCTTGCAAACCTGGAATGAATGTGTGTTCTTCCTGGGTAGAAGGCACATTTTATTCAGCGCTGTATGCCTGGTTCATAGCTCAAGGATAAATTTGAATGAATCAATCAGTGAGAAAAGTTGACAATTTAGGATTTTTCTCAAAGGAATAATTGTTATGCTTATTAAAGCAAGGATAACAAAGAATAGTTATGTGCAGAATGGGGGTAGAATGGTGTGGAAGACTTTCTCTTCATTTGAAGCTTGACCTGAGAAGAATGATGGTTGCATGAACAGAATTTTCCTTACCACTGTGACCCCATTAAAAATCTGGATTCCCTTGTCTGGGTAACGATTGTTGGAAGAAGCAATAGCGATTAAACATTTTAGAAGAAATGCAGATGTCCCGGTCTTAATGTTGGCATAATGCACTGGCTATGCCTCCTAATGCTGAAAACTTCCTTCTTTCTGTGCCTTAACGTTTTCATGCATACAGTAAGACCACCGCCGAGGTACAGGCCCACATAACAAGCAAAAATGTTATGATGACCTTTGCAGACATTACGCACTGAGTCAAGGGAACACGACCCTCTGCTGGCGTCTGTCTTTGGTGTTAAGGGCAGTTTTCCATTGCTAGCGACCCAGATATTGCTCAGTGTTGTCATCTCTGACCTGACACCCCTTATGTATCTATAGACATTCAATTTAGAGACCCTAAAACATTTTCCGCTGAGTGCCCTTCGGAAAAAAGGTAATAACAAGAAAATCTGGACATCTCTCTTTCTCCAACATTTTCCTTTGACCTAAAAAAAAAAAAAAAAAAAAAAAAAAAAAAAAGGCATGAGGAGGACCAAGGGGAGGGGGAAGGGTCGAGAGGGGAGTCCAGCTCCAGTTTGGGGAAATCCAGCGCGCGTTTTGCCTCTCGCTCAGCGGCGCAGGGTCCAGCGAAGGCAGAGCCCCAGCTTCACTCCCTGAGGTCTGTCCTGGGGAGACACTGCTGCTCCGGGGGGTTGACCTGGCGGGGAGTGGCAGCGCAGTCCACTCCGGCGCCGCTTTGTGCGCGCAGCCGCTGGCCTCTCCGCTCTCGGGTCTGCCCCCCCGGGACGCCACCCTGCCCCGCCCCAGTCATGCAACTCTACCTGCTTCTCCACTGTGGACCTTTGGCAAGCAGCCACCCACCCCGGGGGCTCGGGCCCTGACCCTGCAGGGAGCCGGTTGGTGTCCGCCCGGGGCCGGCCCGCGACCCTCGCCCCCGCCGGAGCCCCGGGCTCCGAAGTTGTGGGGACCAGCGCGAGTTGGAAAGTTTGCTCGAGGGCTGGTGCCGGTTTGGAGCTGGGGGAACGCGCGCTGCCCTCTGAGTCGGAGCGGGCCAGTGGTGAGTCGGGGCCGAGGCAAGAGGGCAAGGGCTCTGGGACCCGCACGCCGAGGCCGTAAGCGGGTGCGAGGGGCGGCGCTCTGCTCTGCCTGGATGTGGGCCGGGACTCGGCGTCCGCGGGCTCTCCGGGGCCGTAGGGGTGGGCCCGCTCCCCGCCGCGACCCCCCACCCGTGGTGGGAAACAATGCCCCCGTCCTAAGGACGCGGCCGCCCGACCCGAGTCCGGGCTGCGGGGCGGGGTGTGGGGGTCGGGGGCGCCTCAGGCTTGTACCCTGGGCTCCAACGGCGCACCGGGATGGGAGAGCGGAGGGCCAGTGTGGCCTGCTCGGACCCCCGAACGTTCTGGCCACGGAGGCGCCTCGTAGGAGCGTGCGAGGTCGGAGTACCTGAGGAGGGAGAAGAGTTAGGGCAAGTTGCGGGTGGTCAGTCCGGGCTGTCCGGTGCTTAAGGGTACCCCCAAATAAGTGGTGCCCCTCCCCTACGCTGGGATGGGAGATAGGTTCGTTGGGAAAACAATTTGGCGCTTGCCTGTCCCAGCGCTTCGGGCAAGGGGCTTCAGGGACGGAACTTTGGGAGCGGAGGTGGTAGGGGAGTCCGGCCAGCGGATGACCTGGCGTTCTAGGCGTCGCGGAAGAAGGGGACAGCGGGCAGAATGAGTGTTCTGTCAAAAGGGGCTTTTAAAACGGCTGGAGCACCACCCGGCCGCCGAACGCGCTGGTGTTGCCGTCGCTTCGGTCCCGCCCGGGCGCGATCCCAGCCGGCCGGAGGGCGCGAGCCGTGCAGAGCTGGGTGCTGGGACGGGCGGTGCGGCGGGTGGCGGGGGCTCGGGGAGGAGGCCGTGCCGCATCTCCCCCCACCCTGCCCTTCTCCTTTTCTCTCCCCTCCCCTCCGTCTCTCACTCACCCTCCCAACCGATTTAGCTTCTGGAAGGGTGTGTTCGGTCCCTGTGTTTCTAGAAGGGGTCAGGAAGTTCCTGGCGACCCCCAGTAATCTTTCCACGTGAACAAGGGACCCACATTGGGCATTTCTGATTCAACACAACTAAGGTCTCACCGAAAGAGCAGATAGGGCTCGAACTGAGTCTCCCCCCACCCCCCAACTCTTCCTCCTCCCAAATCAACCGTCTCCCATAGGTCCCTCCTGTGCCTCTATCCCTCCTCCCCGGTCCCACTCTCAGGCACAAAATGAGCTGCATAATCCACCATAGTAATGATCAGTTTATGAAGAAATGTTTGAAAAGTGCTTCCAGACCTTGAGCGAGGAAAAGATGAGGTGCACGACCCGGCGTCGGCGGGGTGCGCCGCGCGCTGCGCGGGGGCAGCCGTCGCAGGTCGGCCCTGAACCAAACTCCCCTCAACCGTCCCCCCTCCCCCGCAACGATATAAAGTAAAATAAAAATGTTGGCTTCCCTAGGCCTCAGGATGTCAAAAGGAATATGAAAAAGATGCTCGTTAACCAGCTGGGGCAAGAGTTATTCGGGGCGTACCCGGAATTTATGATTTCAGTCAAACAAGGAGGGGGGCATCACGCAGATGTTGGAAGATTAGTTCGTATCATTTCCAAGAACTGAGGACTTAGGTAACGTGATTTGGGGTGTTTCCTGATGTTACCGGTATGGGCTGCCCAGGTTAAAAAAAACCAAGCCCCTTCCCTCTTCAATCAAAGATCTTAAGGTCGGTTGTCAAGCTCTGACAGGGTTTCAAGTCATTGTATGATTTCAATTAAACCTCAGAATCCAGCTGTACGGGGGGCGGGGGGGAGTCGCAGACGGTGTCCCTTTTTCTTTGCAAAGATTAGGAGGTCAGGCTTCACCCGTGTGGGACCCCCGCTCACCGGTTTAGTGAGAGTTTAACTACCGCTCAGCTCCGGGCTACCAGAATGGGTGGGTCGGAGGTTTGGATCACGGTCTCTGCCCTTTGTTCCTTTCCTCGTCCCCCTCCCATCTTCTTTATCTGGTTTGTCTCCCCCTCCCCCACCCTCCTCTGGGCGTCTTTATCTTTCTTTCCCTGCACACTGAAATTTCTCTTCCCTCCGTCTTCCTACTTTTAGCCTTTGGTGTTTTGATCCCAGTTGTCTTTTTAATATTCTAGCTTCATGACTATACATTTTTTTTCTTCCTCTGTCTTTTGGGCTTTTTTCACAGTGTTAGACATGTTCTTCCTCCTTACGCTTTTTTCTCTTCTCCCCAATGTGTTTTATGCTTTTCTTGGTTTTAGATGGGTCCTTCTATCTGCATTTTAACTTCTCCTTTCCCTTTTCTGTGGCCCTTTTTTGGCCTTTTTATTTCTTGCTCTCTGCAGGGCGGCAGGGTTGTTTTACATATGGAAGGAGCCTTTGACTAAATCTGCTGGCATTCTAGTCAGTTTGCCTAAACAGCCTTCCCGTGTGCCGAGGGCTCTCACACTTCCTGTGCTAGAAAACTATCTAGGAACTGCAAGTAACCCGCCCACCTCCTCTTCCTTTACATGTAGAGAATTTAGTTGCTGGAGGAAACTAAGCCAGGCGATGCTTTTAAGAAGAAATGTTTTAAGTCTTATATTTCTCAGTTAAGTGCAATATAGTAGCCTTTAAATTATGAGAAGCTGAATGGAGTGACTATTAAATCAACATTACTTTTGCAACTAGCTCCGTGTATGCAGATACTCACCACTTTTTTGGCCACTGCTGGCAGTGGGAAGGATTGCAATATAATTTTAAATTGACATGTGGGCTGGATGGTTACATCAGTTCAGCCACTTCCGGCCCAGGGGACTTTGGGAGATCCCGATGGAGGAGGGATATAGGTGGGGGAGGACTTTTTGACATGGCTCTGTCAGTATTATCCTTTACAGACTACTGATAAAATTTAAGAAGTCAGCTTTCATGTTCTAGGCAAGGTGGTCGCTTCAATAACTGTTTCAAAAGGGAGAAGGCGCAGGCTTTCTTTAGAGAAAGACTGATTACTTAGTAAGTTCAAATAATATTGAGGCAAAAATCTGGTCCTATTTGTTGACCAATTGGTTAGGTAAGTTTAAATTACATGTGAATAATTAGCAGATCTTTATACAGGCCCTGTTTATTACTACATATTCACCCTGGGCCCTGTTTTGCCACTTCTCCAGACCTTAACCTTTTATTCTCTCATTTGGACCAGCATTGTGTCTTTTCATTTTTGAAATTATGAGCTGGCCTCTAACGTTTGGATGCATACATCCCAGACCCCTATCTCACAAGGACATTTTAGGAAAAAAAAATTTTAATTGTGGCTTGGTGCCCTCTAGGGAAAAGATTTGTTAGGTAATAACTAACACTCTGCATCCTACAATTGTTGGGGTATTTTTTGTTTTCCAAAGAAGTTGGAGATAATGTCAATTAATTGCATATGATTCCCCCTCATGGGCCTGTTATATTGATACAGGTTTAGTAACAGGGACACCATTCTCTTACGTTCTTTCAATCGCTTCATCCTGTAGCCATCTCTGTGGCACTCAGACTCTTGATTATATATATTCAAGGGAAGAATAAAAATGATTTTAAGGAATAATTGAGATATCAGTTTTCATCAGAAATGAAAAATGGAAGTAGAATTAGTATTCAATTGTGAATGTACCTTTTTGGATGACTTAAATACTCTATAATAAATAAAAGCACAAAATAAATGGAGCATTTAATAATGTTTATAAATGATTAAGAACAATAAATTGAAGGAAATCTGTGGGAAATAATTCCATGTTTAAATATGTACCTATTTCTCCCCATTTCCCTTTCCCCCGCCCCTCTCCCTTCTCCCCTCCCCTCTCCCCTTATCCCCTCTCCAAAAAAAAAAAAAAAAGTACCTATTTAATAGAATGAACTACATTATTTTTTTTTTCTACAAATTTCAAAAGAAGCTTGCCGCCTCCTCTCCCAGAGTTCAGCTCTGGCGATAACTTTGTTTATTACTAAAGAAGGTTACATTTCATCAGTGGAGCCAAGGGTGATAAAATTAGAATTTTGTGGAAGCCCTTATTTTGTTTCTGATTGTCTGTTTCTTTGGCTGGGTGGTACCCAGTGGTTTCTCCCCTGCAGTTGGGTTTTTCAGGGGTCATTGGCCTCTTTCAGGATCTCATAAAAGGGCTGTTACTATTTAAAGAGGCCACATCTTCCCAATCCATGTTGCTCATACCTTTTTCATTTCCTTGGCAGGCTCTTTTTCAGGAGATAAGGTTTGAATGGTAAACATTATCTTAATTACAAGTCTGAATTTCTAAAGCATTTCAATTTAAAAATATAAAAGAATATATAAGAGGCAGAGATCGATTTATAAACTACTTTCAAAAGCAGATCCCATGACACCCTCTGGCATATCCAGATTACTTGCCTACATATATGAATTTTAATTTTCAAGGCTGATGACAATACCTAGATTATATATGCTTCTAGTAATTTTTTAGTAATGTAATCTTGATGCAGGAGATAAAGCATGCTTATATCAACATTGTTGAATTTCTAGAGAATGAAATGGATTGCTTTTCTTTCTTTTTTAATTTTAGAGATGAAACCAAGAAGCAGTTTATTTAAAGGAAAATAAGGTGATTGAAAGGAAAATAAGATGAAAGAAAGAGATAATTTATTTAAAAAAAAAGTACACTCCAAAGAAGTAGAAGCAGCTAGAGCTAGAAAATGGCTCAAGGGCCTCAAATGGCAAGGGGAAAGTTCACTCCTTAGAGGTAGGAGTGGCCCTAGCAGGAAAATGGCTCAAGAGCTTGGATTGCTTTTCATTATCTGAGAAAACATCCTTATAAAGATTGCTGATTTTCTGGAGATTGCAATTGGAATGTCTTTTGCTTTCTATAAATGCTGGTACAAAACACAATGGTCTTTGGAGAAAATAGTTTTTCACAGCCAAAGAGTGAGTGCAAACCAAAACTTTTTTTTTTTAAGAAAAGGGGGACAGTTGTAAGCTTAGCTGCCAAGAACTCAAGTAAAGTATTCTTTGGCCTAGTGTTTGTATTTAGCACAGATTTATCAAAATGTTATTTTCTTGTAGTTAATGTTATCACTAATGTCTATTTTAAAAAGGGAACAGAAACAAAAGAGCTAGATCTTGCTTTGCTCGGTATGGCAGGCTGTGGGTTAAACTGGTTCTCTAATACTGGTAACTATCATTTAGCCTATTTCTCTTATTATTACTGTTTTGTACTTTGGAGTTTATAAACAGCCTTTTGAAATAAAAACTCCCATTTATTTAACACTTATTATGTGCCAACCCTGTGCTAAGCCTTTATATGTATCATTTTATTCTCATGGTAACCTAATGAGGCTAGTACTATTATGCTTCCTATTCCGATATATAGAAGGAAACTGAGGTATGGAGAGACCAAGGGATTTGTCAGAATCACATGGTTAGCAATGTTGCTGAGCTGGAAACTGAACCCAGGTCTGCATACTTCCAAAGTCTTTCTTCTTATCCTACTTCCCCCCACCTCCCTACTCCCGACCTCATATCACAAGGATGAAACCAGTGTCATTAGGCTTCCCTGTAGGAGCCCATTGATACCTCAAACAACCTCATTTCAGATGCAGAAACCTTGACTCATTTAAGTAGTTTGCTGAAGGACTTGGCTGGTGATCACAGGTTCATACTCAGGGCTTCCTGATGTGACACCTTCTCTAGCCACTAAACCAAACCACTGCATGCCAGGATTATCTGGATCAGATCAGTACAGCAAAAACAAAAGCAAATTTTGAGAATGGTAGAGGGCTGTCAAATTTTTATTTTGGCAAGTAATAACATTTTAAAAAGCCTAAACCTCCACCTTTTTACAAAAAAAAGGACTTCTATTACATTCATTTATGTATTTATTTTAAAAATGGATTTGATTTTATTTACTTATTTTTATTTATTTATTTATTTTTTTGGTGGTTCCCTGGCTGGGAAACGAACCCAGGGCAGAGCGTTGAGAGCGCCGAAGCCTAGCCACCACACCACCAGGAAACCCCTATTACTTTTTTTTTTTTTTAAATTCCCTATTACATTTTTTAAGAAAGGACATTTTAATGAGAGAAAACAGGAAGGCATAATTTTAGAATAAGGGACAATTGTTTAAAATGAATCAATTGAAGTTTATGAAAAACTTTATACTGCCTCGATTTTCTCATTTTGCCACAGATCTTTGATCACTTGGTTGCAAACCCGTTTTTGGTAACCATTCTCCTATACCATGCTTTCTCACAAATCCAATATCTTGTCAACTGTTAAAGAATTATCACCCAGTCTGTTGTCACACTGTTGATTCTATGATCTTTGGAGAGTCTGTTGATATATTTTGTATGGTTAGCTTCATTCTTGTTCACAGCTTGGTCTTATTTTGGGTTAGAGTAGGCAATCTGAGGTGATGAAAAGGCAATTGATGATGGCTTTTGGACAGCCCCTTTTCATTTTCTTCTATTTTCTTGCTTATTTTGCTTGTCTAGTATCCTTTGCTGTTCTAATTATCTCATTTTCTCTTTATTTCCAGTTTCCTTGCCTAGGTATTCATCATGAGACTTTTGGGACCCTTGGTAGAAGGGATTTTAGAACCAGCAATCTTTGGATTAAGTCAGGTAAAAGAGCAAAGAGGCCCATTGCCTACCACAATGCCTTCCCTATATGTAGTAGGAACTCAACAGATATCTGTTGAACCAGCGAGTCTTATTTGTAACCTAATCTGTTAATACTAACTCCCAAGATTTTATGAAGTTTTTTGTGTGCATGTAAAAAGCTCAAAATTGGAGTTCCCTGGTGGTGTAGTGGCTTAAGGCTTCGGCGCTGGCACTGTCAGCGCTGCGGCCTGGGTTCGATTCCCAGCCAGGGAGCTACCCACATACCAAAAAAAAAAAAAAAAAAAAAAAGCTCAAAATTTGTGGATTATTAATTGGAATGTGGTATTAATATTATTGGATCTCCAGGGAGTAGAGTTTCTTGGATTATATAAGCCTCTCTTTCCTCTGGCTTTACCAGCTTTGCTGTCTAACAGGTACCTCTCTGCCTGTCTGGTGATGTGTTGAGGAAAGAGATTAAGAAATGATTTTTGGGGGAGTTCCCTGGTGGTGTACTGGCTAGGCTTCAGTGCTCTCAATGCCGCGGCCTGGGTTCAATTCCCAGCCAAGGAACTACCCCCTATCCCCCACCCAAAAAAAAAAAAAGAAACGATTTTTTAAGTATCCAAATTTGTGAAGATTAGGATTTGAGCTTTAAACTCTATGTAACAATAGTTGTGGTTTCTAGTATAAAGAAACCCCATGCTTACTTTAATTCAAAGAACTCCATCAACTTAATCAGTTGTCACAGTAATTAAAGGAACTCTACTGGGAACCAGGGTTTAAAGCAGCGGTTCTCAACCTGTGGGTCGCGACCCCTTGGAACTGTATTAAAGTGTTGAGGCATTACGAAGGTTGAGAACCCCTGGAAACTTTAAAGGATACTTTAGTATATTTTGTATCTATTATATTTTTCTTTTGCAGTAAATTTCTCAGTTCCTTAATTTTAATTAATAATTGGTTGTAAATACTTCATTTGGAATGGGAGAATGCACAGGAAAAAGACTCACTTTCAATGTTTTTTTGTTATTTCAGACCAAAACCTTGTGTAAGTGAGCTCAACCATGGTGCATCCAGATTACCTTGCAAAGTGAGACTTTCCAAAGGACCAATGACTCTGCTCCCTGTGCCCTTTCATTTTTTCCTACTCCATAGCTATGTCTCGATCCCGCCATGCAAGGCCTTCCAGATTAGTCAGGAGGGAAGAGCTAAAGAAAAAGAAAAACAGTCAACCGAAGAAGACATCCAAGCCAGCAAAAAAAAATGTGGCATCAATCAAGACAATGAGCCCTGGAAAATTAAAACAATTAATTCAAGAAAGAAATGTTAAGAAAAGAACAGAGCCCAAAGCACCTACGCCAGGCGGAGGCCTTCTGACGAGAGCTGGAGCAGCACGAATGAATTTGGAGAGGACTGAGGTTCTTTTTCAGAACCCAGAGTCCTTGACGTGCAATGGGTTTACAATGGCTCTCCGAAGCACCTCTCTTAGCAGACGACTCTCCCAACCCCCAGTGGTCATATCCAAACCCAAGAAAGTCCCACCTCCTAAGAATTTACAAAAGCAACATGAGTGTAATCATAAGGGACTTACTAACGTGGGAGTAAAGCACTCAGAAAATGATTCTGCCTCAATGCAAGACCCCCTAATACCTCCTGATATAGAGAATCTAATTGGCATACAAAATGCATCTTTAATTAAGGGTGACAGTCAAGGGACAACCCAGTCTTGGTCTCAAAGAATAGAAGATTCCAAAATAAGTATTCCCACTCACAGTGGCCCTATTGCAGAGATCCTTCCTGAATCATTGGAAGGAACTCATGGTGGTGAAGGACTATTCTCTAAAGAGACATTAAATGATATCAGCAATTCCCCTAGAATGTTTGCTCAGGACGCTCTGTGCGCTCCTTTGCTCCAAAGAGCAGCCCTCAAGGTTGCCTCTGAAGGAAACTCCAGCATTCAGTTAGAAGATTTGGGTTCACGAGTAGAATCTCTTAAGCTATCTGATTCTTACCTGGAGCCCGTCAAAAGTGAACAAGATTGCTGCCCCACCTTTAATAAGGTTATACCTGAATTGGACCTTGGAAACTATTTGTCTATTGGTGGGTCAATATATCCTACCTCATTAATAAAATTCCTCTTGGCAGGCTCAGAACTAGGAACCCTTGGTGCTAAACCAGATCATCCAGAGGTACTCAAAGCTACTCCAGATCAACAGGAACTTCCGGATACCACCCCTGTCCTAGGGCAGGCCTTTAGTGCTGTCCCACATCAATGGAAAGCTTCTGGTGCTAACCCAGTTCATGAAGAGGCTCTGGGAGAGAACCCAGACCCACCAGATTTTCCTGGTGCTATTTCAGTCCAAGGAGAAGTCTTTGGGGCTGCTATCCTAGATCAACAAATTCTTGGTATGGGTAGTGGTACTGCCTCAGACACACCTATCTTTCTTCCTGCACCTCTAAATGCAATTGCTACCTATAATACTCTCCCAGAATGGCCTGATTCCCAGAGCGCTGTTTCATATGGGCTTGAAGTCCAGGGCGCTATGCCAATTTTGCCTTTGGGCTCAAGTCATACTCCTCAACCATCATCAAACTCAGAGATAAGTTTGATACCTCCAGTAATGTCTATAAGTAGTATAGAAAATGAGAAGCGGGTTCATGTAAGCTTTCCACCAGCTAACACTCAGGGGTTCACATTAGCCCCTGAGAGAGGACTCTACCACGCTTCACAGGGCATTGCCCAACACTCCCAGGATGGTCCCTCCAAATTGGAAGGGGGCAGCTCTCAGACCAACACCACAGTGGTGTCTAGGCCAGTGTCACTTGCCAGTACCTCTTCTTCTCCTTCCTACACAACATTGCTACCTACTTTGGAAAAGAAGAAACGAAAGCGATGTGGGGTCTGTGAGCCCTGCCAGCAGAAGACCAACTGTGGTGAATGTACTTACTGCAAGAACAGAAAGAACAGCCACCAGATCTGTAAGAAGAGGAAATGCGAGGAACTGAAGAAAAAACCATCCGTCATTGTGCCTTTAGAGGTAAGTAAATACCCGAGGGGCTGCGAGACGCCTCCTGTGAGACTTGGTAGAGCGGTCTGTGCAGAGATGGTGTGATTCAGTATTAGAACCTCTTACTGTGGTGTAAAAAGCTGCTTTAAGTTATCTATGAGAATTTGTGGACCCCTTGCAATGTGTCTTGTGTAGTGGTACGAATCTTACTTTTAGAATACTGGAACATACGGGTTTCCATTATAAGATTTGATGGACACATAGGGAAATTGTACGACATGTGATTTTGCAAATATTTCCACTATGCTTCATTTTGGCTAGGTGTGTGTCTTTTCTGAAAGTCAGCGATTTAAACGTCGAGAGTAGAACAAATTCATTAAGTGCTTTGCAGCCCGAGAAACCAGAGGAATTAAACCTGTTTTCTTTTCAAACGATAAACTGTCTGCATTCTTAATCTTGAAATTTTGCCTTGGAAGTATAACAGTAATACAGCTTTCCTTGAAATGTTTGGTGATTTCTCCTACTCTTTGTATCTCACGGGGTTGTTGGGATTAAATGGCAATTAGGAGTTGAATCTGGTGCAGTGGTTCACCTGTGGTCCCAGCTACTCCAGAGGCCGAGACAGGAGGATCACTTGAACCCAGGAGCTCTGGACTGTAGTGCCCACACTAAATTCAGCATCAGTAAAGTGACCGCCTAGGAGTGGGGCACCTCCAGGTTGCACAGGGAGGGATGAACCAGCCCAGGGCAGAAGCAAGCAGCTCAGCTCTCTGGTGCTGATCAGGAGTAGGAACGTGCCTGTGAATAGCCATTGCATTCCGGCCTGGGCGACAGCTAAACTCTGTCTCTTTTGCCCTTCCCTGATTTAGGGAATCCTGTAGCTCCTAATAGTTCCCATATCTCCTAAATAAGTAGTAAAAGTTGAAAAAGAAGGAAGTTGAAAATGGTTTGTCAACTCCAAACAGGGTTGGACAATCAATTTCATGAACTCACCCTAGAAAAAGTGCTACATACCTCACTGCTGAATATCACTACGGTCACCTTCCAAGTTCTCCCCCTGGGAAGCTATGTACCAAGGCCAGTGCTGAGTCCACCCACAAAGCAGTTTTGGAACTGTTTTTCTGGAATGGCCATCAGAACTATTGTCCCCAAAAACCCTTGCCAAGGTCATGACACCTTACTGAGTTGTTTGTACAGTGCTGCCAACGTAAGTGCATGGTGGCAAGTTTCGTGAACTTAATTGTCAGATTTTGGGTGCGACAACAGCTCTGATGATGGCCATTCCAGAAAAAGTTCCAAAATTGCTTTGAAGGGTGGACTAGGTGCTGGTGTCGGTGCATAATTTCCCAAGGAGGGGGATACTTTGAAAGTCAGCAGTGAAGTATGTAGCACTTTTTCTAGGATGAGTTTGCTGAATTAATTGTCCAACCTTCTAAGTAGAAACACACAGTGTACTTTTTAATGTTTTTTGGTCTAGAACAGTTTCTCAGTTTTTGTCTTTTATGACTTCTGCTGCTTTTGCCAAGTGCAGATCACTTATTTTGCCCCTTAAACTTTCACTCCCTAGTTTTAGTGTTCATTGGTGATTTTTGCCCAATGGCTGCCAAATGATGATTCTCTATATCCGTCATTATTTTTCTAAATATATTAGTTAGCTTTAAATTTTAAGGGAGCGCTGTTCCTTCTTACCTACTTATTTTATTTATTATTATCAGTATGAACTTGTAAGTTTTTATTACATTCAATAGGTTGTAATTCTTTATTCGCATTACTTATTTTGATCCTCAAATTGTCCCAAATTTGGCCAGGGAGCTTCCTCAACCATTCTTTGAGTAAATCGTTATTTTTCTGGCACAAGTGTTCTAGGTTTTTCTACTTTCTGTCCTGTTCCAGACCTGAAGTCAGCTATTTATCCAAGGAAACTTGGTTCCTTTTAAAGAAGAATGATAACTACTTAGAAACCAACATTCTGATGTAATCATGGTTACTGGAATGTCAGTGCTGTGTTCAAAAGTTACTTAAATTAGTTCTTTTCCTGTCTCTCTCTGTCTCTTTCTCTGTCTCTCTTACACATACACCATCCTCACCCTTCAATGGGTTTATGTTCTTTGTTTCAAATACAGTTTTAATTAATTAATTTTTGTCTATTTTCCATTTCAGGGTTCCCTGTAATTCATGATACTCATACTTTCTCACTCTCTCACTCTCCCTTGCCCCAAAAGATTGCCTTTATCACAGACAAAACTGGTTGTGAAGAATGTATTTTGTTGTCCTTTCACTGAACTCTGGCGGTAGATAGACCTACCCATCCAACAGGGCAGTGAGAGGCGGAGAGCGCAGGCTCTCTGAGAGAAGTTGATTCTTTTTTTTTTTTTCACATGCAGAATTTAGCAACCCCTCAAAATATTACTGAACATTTAGAGCAATAATTAATTCTTAGTCCCTAAGAACATTGTCTACAATTTCAATTCTCCTATGGAAATAATCATAAATTGATAAGGCCATATTTTGACACATAACATTTTGTGAAAAATATTAATTATTTCAATAAACAATCATTGCTGAATGTGAGTTTTGGAGATTAAACAATATGTAAATCTATATACAGAAATATGCAAATAGATAATAATTTCTTTAATGCTATAATAGAAATATATGTATAATGTGAAAGTTCATGGAAAGAATGACCAATTCAAATTTGATCATAATGCACAAAGTATAGGGATAATCTTTTTTATTTCCTGAGAGTAACTATGAGATTTTATTTAAGAATTTTTTTGGGGGTTGGGAGACGGGGAGGTGGTGGCAGAGGTAGGCAGAAGGCGGAATAAAGTCTCCTCTCCTCCACATGCCTAGGAGAGATGATCTTTAAGCACAGTTTGGTAAATTTATTTCAAACTTGCACACTTGACATTTCTCCCCTGCATCACTCCTTCCTTCTTTACACACACTTTACCTCCCTAACAGGAGATAAGTTCTAAAGAGGACAGATAGAGAAATTGTAAATTTTAATGCTAGGATACAGAATAAGTGTGGAAGAGGAAAAAAATATATTGTTTGAAAAGAGAAGTTGATTCTAAGAGAATAAGAAACAGTTGTTTTATACTCTTTTGTTTTGGTTTATTTTGCTTAATATTACCTTTATGAGATTCATCCATAATGTTGCTTATAGTTACAGATATTTACTGTCATTGCATTATAGTATTCCACTGTATATATAAATCACAGTACATTTATTTATACTGCTGTTAATGAACAGTAATGCTACTGTGAGCACGATCATAGCCGTCTTTGGTGTACATTTGTATGCATTCTGTTGATTCTGTACCTAGGAGTGGAATTGTTGGGTCATAGGATATGCATATGTTTGCCTTTCGTAGGTATTACCAAACAATTGTGGTTGTTCAATTAATGCTGTAATCAAAGATATTTGAGCATTCCACTTCCTCCACATCCTTGTCAGCACTTGTTATTTTCTCTCGTGTTTTTTTGTTTTGTTTTGTTTTTTTGTTTTGTTTTGTTTTTTTAATGTGGGTAGTCCCCTGGCTGGGAATCGAACTCAGGCTGCAGCGTTGACAGCACCAAAGCCTTAGCCCTACACCACCAGGGAACTCCCATCTCGTGTTTTATTTTAATAATTTTGTTGGTGTGTAGTAGCATCACTACATTCCATTTCCTTAATTCTAATGAAATTGAGCTGCTTACGTGCTTGTTAGCCATTTAGGTATCATCTTCGAAGTGCCTAGTCTTTTTTCCATTTTTAAATTGGTTCTTCCTTTTCATTGTTGATTTACAAGTTCATTATGTTTTGTTGATGTAAATCCTTTGTTGAATATATAATTATAGATATCTTTGCCTATTCTGTGACTTGACTTTTTCTTACTTAATCATACTTGTTAATGAACAGAAATTCTTAACTTTAATGTAGGCCAATTTCTCAATCCTCTCCTTTATGATCTCTTTTTATGTCCTGTTTAAGAAAAGTTTGTCTATTTTTTGCCAATTCCAATGTTATAAGGACAGTCGCTTTTGCTTTTTTCTCAAAAAGTTACCATTTAAAACCTTTCACATTTAGATGTACAATGTATCTGGAATTGATTTTTCTTTATGGTGTGAGATAGGAGTCAAGATTCATTCTTTTTTATATATAGGAGGGCTGTGCAGAAAAAAATCCAGCCATAAATGCCTCAAATTTTCATATTACATGGCTGGATGCTTTCCGGGCAGCCCTCGTGTATCTACTTGACCAGCACCATTACTACGATGACCATCCTTTCCCCTCTACCATAGTGTCAACGTTGTCATAAATCAGGTGATTGATTAGTTCTGGGTCTGTTTCTAGACTGTACTTTGTTGCTCTTTTGGTCTGTCCTTGTGTCAAAACTGTCATCGACGAGGCTTTATAACTGGTCTTGCTAACTGATGTATTAGCCCTTCAACTTTGTGCTTCCATACTGATTTGGACTGTTTCTGGTTTTTTCTGTTTTCATTAAAAATTTTGAACCAACTTGTAAATTTCCACCAGATGTTTTTGCTGAGATTTTTATTGTGATTATGTTGAGTCTATACATAATTTGGAGAGACTGATGTTTTTACAATATTGAATATTTCAGCTCTTGATCATGGTGTGTATGATGTTGTATGTGCGTGCGTGCAATTTTTTAATTAATTAATTAATTTTAAAGTGACGTATACTTGATATACAAGTCCTGGTATATTTTTAATTATGTAACATTTAATTTCAACAATGTGTTGTAGTTTTCAATATAGAGTCATTTCATTAATTTTATTCCTAGGTGATTTTGTTCTCATTTGCTATTTTGTTAATTAATATCAAAGATTTTAAAATATTTATTGACATAAAATGATTTTGATATTTAGTTGATGCTGTTATCAATGATTGAAGACGATTTAATTTGACACCAAAGAATACCGGTATTTGTTTGTTCCTCATATTACACTTATTTTACTTATTGAGAGTTGGAGTGAGGAAAAGAAGATATTTATAGTTTTAAAATGTTAACATTTAGCAGTTATTTGTTAGTGCTTACATGAACAGAACTGTTAGAATATTTTTTCTCTAAAATATACTTCATACCTAAAGGCATATATCATTTCTCAAAATGTTAACCTAATCTCTAGGAGAACTAAAAACAATTTTTAACTTACTTATTTTGGTCACAGATTTCATTATTGTCTCTCGCAATGAGATAGAATTTCTTTTAATTGTGTAACAGGGTGGTTAGATAGTTTTCCCAGAGATATCTTTTGGCCAAGAGATAAAATGTTATTTTTCTGCCAAACTTGGTTCAGTGTTCTCTATATTCAAAAATACAGATAATTAAAACCATTACCTTTATAACTCATAATCATCTAGGAATTTGTTCTTGGCTATATATTTCTCATGTGTTTTTGTAATTTAGCATTTTGAGACATATGCATTACCCTAGATATTGAATAGTGATAGAAGTAAAAAGTGGGGAGCAGGGAGCTTTTTAGAGACAGAGAGTAGGTGCTTTGGCTGGGCTACATGCTCAAAAATAATTTTTAATGTATATAATAACAAAAGAAAAAACACAGTTGTTTGTAGATACGCTTCTGGGGATGGGACATTACACTATATATATCTCTAGCTTGATATTTTGGCATAGTTTAACATTTAATTAGCATTAATTGAATGAGTAAATGAGCAGTTTATGGGTGGTTGTCAAAGTGAAATAATCTTTCTTATATTTACTCTGGTTAATGTTGATTTCCCCCTTCTCATCACCAAATATTAAAAGGTTATTATTCATTTGGTTAGATTAAATAGCAGTGTACTAGGTAACACTGTAAAGTGTGCTGTTTAGTTTTGTGCTTTCTTCTTAGCTAATGCAAATCCTACCTGGAAAAATAGTAATACCTACTTAGATTTTACTTGAAAAGCTAAAAGTTAAGTAATATGTATGATACAAATTGAACCATTGACTGTCCACTCTCTTATGAATAGTGTGATGTAACAATCTAGTTCCAGATATGTCATCTCAAAATTGGTTGACATGCTTGTTTTATTGTATCCATTTTAGTGGGAGTGGGGATGGGACAAGCCTCTCTTGGCCACTGCATTTCTTAGTGTTTTCAAACAGCTGGATCTCATTTGGGCATATGTTGTATATGGCATATGGAACAAATTTTTGCTACCAACTCCTTCAATTGAGGGCAGATGTTATATGTCCTTAAATATGCCTGTAAGGAATCTCTTTGGATCACTACTGAGACTTCAGTAGCATACCTAACCACAGAGCTGACCATAGGGAAAAAAAGCCTTCAGGGTCTAGGATACTTGCATGTATAAATGCCAAGTATGTCAACAAAACCATGCTGATCTTGATTAATTCTGACCTGTGGGTATTAATTTCTAGAATCTTGCCACTATGATTCAGATCTTACCTTGCCATTTTGTGTGTATCACCTTATCCAGGAAATAAATGTGTGATACTATCTAACATCTTTGTCTAGTGTCAGCATAATGTGTTACACTATTTTATAATAGTGAGCACCGCAGTGCAGTATGGTACATGTTTATTTTGGTGTGGAGCTTAGCTCCACATCTCTTCTGGTTGTTAGTCAACCTCTTAGTTTTTCATTCCCAAGTAGTAGTTCAAGAATGGGTGGTTTCAAAGCTGCAAAAGTTATTATTCTCCAACACACAATGCAATATATGGATGATGTGTTATAGAGTTGTACATTTGAAACCTATATAATTTTACTAACCAATGTCACCACAATAAATTTAATTTAAAAAAATTTTAAAAAGTCATTCTCTTTATAAAGCAGCCAGTCAGTGTGGCATTATAATGTAGCACACTTGTTATCAGGAAGAAGAGAAGGTGGGATCTTATCTTTTTGCATTATTATCATACTAAAATAAGATACAACTAGCAAATAAATCTAATCTAAGCAACTCAAGTCACCTTGATAATGATACTCTGATCAAGTCATGAGTATTCAGAAAGTCTGGCTAATAATAATCATCAGCTCTTGGGAGTTCCCTGGTGGTGTAGTGGCTAGGCCTCAGTGCTCTCAACTCCGCAGCATGGGTTTGATTCCCAGCCAGGAAACTATGAATGAATGAATGAATGAATGAATGAATAAAATAAATAAATAATCATCAGCTCTTCATATCTGTTATGAAAGCAACAAAAGAGGAATGTTCATCTTTTCTGATTTAATTATGTCCCATTAATACTGAATCACTGTAAAGAAGGGGCATGGTGTTCTGCAGAGAGAGTAGTATAGTAATTAGAATTGAGATGTTTTAATTTTAATGGTGGTTTTGTTTTTTGTTTTTTGTTTTTGTTTGTTTTTTGGTGGTTCCACGGTGTTGACAGTGCTGAAGCCTAGCCATTACACCATCAGGGAACCCCTGAGATGTTTTAATTTTAAGATTATCTGTTTCTCACATACCAATCTCTGTTTAAAAAGTGCACCATAAACCACTTATTGTATCCCATATATAGTTAATATATCATCTTAGCAGCTAGTACTCCAAAACATTTTGGGATTTATTCTATACATATAATTTTCAAGTACCCAAAGATATTAGGATCATGGGATATCTGTAACAGATAGAAGATTTGAGAAAAAGGCTTTTAGGAAGGTACAGAATACTTTCAAAATGTGTTAAAGAGCTGCTGCCTATGTTGTTTAAAATGTGCCATATGGATTTGTGATTGAGTTATACCAGATACAAATTTTGAACAACTCAAGATTCTAAAGGGAAAGGAGTATGCAAGTTCAAAATCATGTATTTTTTAAATTGTAAATGAAATTTAGAAAAACAATTCTAGGAAGATACATACCAAACCAAATTGTTACAGTGTTTACCTCTGAGGATTAGACTTTTGTGAATGGATGGTGGTGTATTAGAAAATACACCAAAAAATAATCTTTTGCTTAAACATTTCTATGTGGTTTGAATTTTTACATAATAAACTATGTTACTTTAAAAAGTAAAAGCATGCTCAATCAAAGTAATTTCACTTTGAAAGTTTAAAAGCAGGGGAAAAAAAACTGATCTTACTACCTAGAGGAAACCTCCATGAATATATTGACATATTTACTCCCACTATTTTTTCTGCATTAAAAAAATAATAGGGGGGAGTTCCCTGGTGGTGTAATGGCTAGATTTCGATGCTCTCACCTCCACAGCCTAAGTTCAATTCCGCTCAGGGAACCAACCGAAAAAACAAACAAACAAACAATAGAACAATAATAATAGTCAAGTGAGTAAATTTTTTTTTCACTCAGTATATCATCAGCATGTCCCCTTGTAATTATAAATTTGTTCATTTAAAAAATATGTGCATAATATGAATGTAAGTGAATGAATATAACTACTAAATTATTTTTTGTTGCTGGATGCTTTAGTTTCTTAAATTTTTTCATTTATTTTTATTTTTAGAGTTTTAAAATTTTTATTATTAAATTTATTGGGATGACATTGGTTAGTAAAATTATATAGTTTCCAAGTGTACAGTTCTATAATACATCATCTATGTGTTGCATTGTATGCTCACCACTCAGAGTTAAAATATTTCATATTGTAGTGAACTTTTTTTTATATAAATCTTGGTTCCCAGATTACTTTCCTGACATTGGAATCATTAGTCTTTTATTTCAAGCTAAAAATATTAACATAACCAAAATATTTAGCATTTTGCTGGATTTAATTGTCTACTTTCTAAATCTTTACCTCTTTCAGAAACCTAAAGTTTGTGGTCTAGATACCCTTTTTTTTTTTTTTTTTTTTTTTTTAGAAAGTCATGTCCATTTTCTTCTCCCAAAATCAAAAAGGTTTTTGTCACATTCTTTTTGGTAAACACATCTTAATGCTTTCTCAAAGGTGACTGAGCTGGCATTTCAGCACATCTCCTAACTCATGACTGGATACTAGCCAGATCAGATTAGGTATGTATTTTCAACTACTATGGGAAAAAAAGGAATTTTATGATTACTGATATTATGTTAGTGTTTTAGTCTCACTAAATTTTCCACATATTCTTGGTTACTAGACAAGAATTCCTAAGACTAATTAGATCCTACTTTAAATGATCTCAACACTCGAGTTTCAAAGATAATTCAGAAAACATAAAAATAGAACTTGTACATCAGAGGTTTTTAATCTGGATAAGGCTTCAGTGCTCTGTTGATACCTGCCCCTCAATATTATATGCAACATTGTTTTTATATGCATTTTTCTAAAGAGATGGTCCATAGCTTTTCTTAGATTTCACAGAAATGTAAATAGTCCTGTCTTCTATTCCCCCAAAAGAAAAACAAGTACAAGAATCACACCACATTTTTTTTAGACTTCAAAGAAATGAAACTGACAACCATTCTTACGGTTAAGTAATAAACAATTATACTGAGTTTTGATACTCTCCTCGGTGGTCATCAGTGAGAATGGATCTATTTTTAACATGGTGATAGTCAGACCTGTGAAGCAGGGCTGCCAGCAGCAGAAGAGATGTCTATAAAGGGTCAGGCAGAGTGCTTGCTACATAAGAGATGCTTAAATGTGGTAGTTATTGTTATATTCTTGAAGAGATTTGCATATTCATTTCATTACTTTCACCCCTTTTCTCTTGCTACTTGATTCATGTTATTTAGAGGAAAGTAACTGAAATCCTCAGAAATGGCCAGTACACACCATTTCAAAATGCAAAAGCATTTGTCCTGCTGGAGGATTAAGCTGCATTATGAATGAATTGGTTTCACTGTTCCCATGTGATCGAGAATTATAGTTGTGGTTTCTAGCCAGACGCTGATGCCACAGTTATTTTCTTGTCCTTGTGTAATGAGAGGGTTTTGGTGTTTCTGCTGTATTCTACACATTTACACTGTGCAGCTTATTTCATATTATATTTCATATGCAACACCATTTTGTGGTGAGTTTTCTGTTAAAAAGCAAAAAGTAGGATCAAGGCAAAAGGAAGTGGGAGGACAAGACAGTGGAAGCCCACAGTTGATCCAAGCCAGTGAGTTTTGGATGGAGTTGATACAGTTAGATTTGGAGAGAAAAGTGTGTGTGTTAGTTTTTTCTATACTTGCAGGAGTAAGCAACTTGTTAAGAAGTTAATACATAATTACAGGGAGATTTGTCTACTAGGCAACATAGAAATTAAATTACCATCTTAATTCATCTAATTCCATTTTCTAGGGACCCTTCTAGTGCACTATGAGGTGTTAAAACAAAAATCAATACAACAAGGAAAACAAAGAACCAACAACCAGGAACAATGTCTTCATTGCTAATTAGGTACATAAGGAAATGCAGCCTTATAAAAATACAAGTAGATCTTCATAAAGTTAAAAACTTAATCGTAGTATTAGTGAATGCAGTGTGACTTATACTCAACTGTACTTAAAAAGAACTAATATTATGGGCAAGGAAAAGAATCAATTCATAGTTTATAAACATTTGTAAAAACATCAAGAACCATTTATATAATTTTAAACAGTCAGGGCTAATGTGCCCATTGAATAAGTATTTGGAGGTCAGGTAAACCAAACAGATTTTGGGGAAAATTACGTTTTCTTCATTAGTCATTAAGAATATCTATAGAAATACAATTGTTTGTGCTAAAACATAAAGATAGGCAAGTTTTTTTAAATTTAAATCTGCACAGTTAACACAATTATAAGCTCGAGCTTCTTAACTATTGATTTTAATGTAGACTCTGATAAAAAAGAATAACCTTTTTTGTCTTGTTAACAGCAAGTATATTTCCTTCTGACTCCACAAGGTGTACTTAAAGGGCTTTATATTTGAAAGCTTCAGATACAGAAATGGTAGCAAGTTAGAAGCAATGTCTCTAATAAGAACATCGAGGACCATTTACTTACTTTATTTTAAACAAGAGCTAATGTGTTCATTGAATAGTGTTTGGATAGCAGGAAAAGCAAACAAGACTGAGGAAAAAATTAATTGTAGGCTTTCTATTATAAATATTGGGGCTCGATAGCAAGCTTTTTGTTTATTTTTTTGGTTCCCCTGAAAAAAACTATAATTTCTATCTTTCTTCTCTCTACCTGAATTAAGCTCCCTGGAAAAGAGTTTTAAGTCAGATATCCATCCCACAGGTGTTAAGCAGTGCCTCTAACACAGTTGGTGTTCTTATTCTGGAATGAACAAACTAGAGAAATTAACCCTTCCTGAATAATTAATGACATCTCAACAAAAACATCTCACATACACTCATTCTCAAAATAACGCTTTTGTCTGATGAGGACATTTAGTTACACAAGGGTGTTTTCTAGCTTGAAAACAAGGGTTTTGAGATCTAGGACAAACCAATCACCTCTCCTTACTTCTTCCCTTGCAAAGATAGCTGATATTTGTGATGATCAGCTTAGCTGGAACATCATTGTTGGCTTTTGAGAGCACCTTCAATTATGGAAAATTGAATGATGGAACAAAAAAGTTACATTTCCAGCTGGAATGGTAGAGAATTAAAGGCTGATGCTCAATGAGCTGATCTTATCGCCTAAGTGGTAGGTAGCATATCTATTTATATGCTTTTTTCCCATAACCCCCTCACTGCTATACTGGGATGTGACTTTCAGTAGCCACAATGCTCTGATGTCCTTGCAAATGCTGTGGTTAGAAATGTGAATAGTATGAGCCATCTTTTCCTTACTCTCATTGATTGGAAGTTTACAAAAGATGGTATTTGGAATATCTTTATGCATTTATCACTGCAAAAGCTATGACTTCCCTCTCCCCGACGACACATAAGAGAAAAATGGAAGGATTTAATCGGAGAGGAGAGTATCACTAATATTGGGCTGCAGTGTCAGTTTTGAGGAAGAGTGAATTACTCCTGAGATTAATTGAGAAGACTCCTCCTAAGCAGTGTTTATATGTCTAGTTTGATGTGACTGCAGAGTTCCTTATGCTTAGAAAAAGAAGCAGAGTTTTGAAATTATGCATAACTTTATCTCCGAGGGCACAAAATACATTTTTCCAAATGCACACCTAGTGTAATGTTGATTTTTTAAAATACCAACCTCCTAGAAATCTGAGCTTCCTAAAAATGAAGCATGTGAGTTTGAAGACACTTCTTTTAAGGTTAATTTGGGATATTTAGAAATGTTTGTTGCTAGATATTGAAAATGAAAAGGAGTTGTGGAGAGAGCAGCACACATAGATGGAAGTTTAGAACTCGGCTCAAGTCAAGTTCTAACTTGCTGTGTAACCTGAGCTAAGTAATTTGACCTCTTTGGGCCTTCGTTTTATGAAATAAAGTAGTAGACTAAATTTTTTTCTAATGTTCTTTTTTAGTTCTATAATCATGTGATTTTTAAGAGATAAGAGATCTCACTTGGTAATATTTGAAAGAACCTAACATACCTGTGTTATAACAAAATTAAATATCACCTCATGCATTTAATAATCATGCTTCCTTGTGGGAAAAACAAAGATTTAAGTGACAAAAATAAGTTCTGAATAAGTATGACTGTAACACAAGGTTTGCTAGTTTCTGATCTTTCAACAGGATCTCGTTTTATGCACCTTGCCCTAAATAATATGAGAATGGCTTTTCTTGACGTCCATTTATCTGCTAGTAATTTCTCATTATTCTCTGCATCAACTAAGCCCTGAAGTGGGACTGTCAAATCTCTAAGTATAGGATTTAGAACAGATGGTCACAACCATAGAGGTTATCATCTATTTTGTGTTCAACAAGTACAGAACTTCATGGTGCAGTATCAGTTAGATATTTGGAGTTAATGTTAGCTCTGGTCACTTTCATTAACTCTCATACTTAGCTGAGATGAGCTTTGACTTTATTTATGAATTCATTTTACATAACTCTGCATACAGACCTTCTATGTTTCTTTCAGTTGCCAAGTGTAATGTCGTGTGGCTCCATGAGCATCCCATGCATTGAAAACGCCTGTCTGTGAGCCTGTAAAAAATAGACTTCTCACCAATATGGATATTCAGTACAGCTAACATTCTATGAGCCTGATTTTATTTAATTTTATTGAGACAAACGTGGATAACATAGGTAATAGATTGATTTAAAAATATATAATTATACCTAAATATATCATGGCCACTCTACTAAATATTGAGCAGTTAACCTGAGAAAATGTTGATGCTTTTTAAAAAATAATTATATTTGAGTATTTAGGAGGGCAAAATCTGTGATTGAAATGCAAGTCACTTTAAGAAATACAGGGCTACCCTTGTGTGCATTGCTGATGGGAATGTAAAATTATATAGCTACTACAGAAAATGGTTTGACAATTCTTCAAAAAATTAAACAGAATTATCCATATAAACTAGCAATTTTATTCCCAGGACTGAACTCCAAAGAATTGAAAGCAGGGACTCAAATGGATACTTGTACACCAATTTTCATAGCAGTATTATTTATAATAGCCAAAAGGTGGAAACAACCCAAATAAGTATCCCTCAAGAGAAGAATGGATGGATAAAGTGTGGTACATACGAGGGCTGTCTGGAAAGTATCCAGCCATGTAATATGAAACGTAGAAGCATTTGTGGCCGGATTTTTTTCTGGACAGCCCTCTTACACACAATGAACTATTCGGTCTTAAAAAGGAATGAAATTCTGACATATCTTACCATGTAGATGAAGCTTAAAAACATTAAGCCAAGTGAAATAAGCCAGACACAAAAGGACAAGTATTGTGTGATACCATTTAAACGAGGTCCCTACAATAGGCAAATTTATAGAGGTGGAAAGTAGAATAGAAGTTAGCAAGGGCTGGGAGAAGGCAGATGAGGAGTTACTGTTTGATGTGTGCAGACTCTCTGGGATTATGCAGAAAAGTCCTGGAAATAGAGTGGTGCGAGTTGCACAACATTCCAGATGTACGTAATGCTGCTGAATTGTACACTTAAAAATGGTTGAAATGGCCAATTTTATATTATGTATATTAAACCACAAAAACTCCAAAGAAATGGAAATGTACGTAAGGATTATAGTCAGTAATATTGTAATAACTGTCTGGGGTCAAGGGATTACTAGACTTATTGGGAGGATCACTTCATATGTTGTATAAATGTCTAACTACTACCCTGTACACCTGAAACTAATATAATATTGAATATCAACTGTAATTGAAAAAAAAAAAAGGAATGCAGAGTTTGCGTCTATTTTTGAGGAAAGGTCTTGCCCCATTTTGGACCCTTGTGGTTGGTCCTGTTTCCTCCCAGTTCATACTTCGCTCCCCACAGAGAGCCTCCTGGCCCGGCGGGCTCCTGGGCTTGAGGTTGCCTTGGTGGGTGTGGTTGGGTCGGAAACCACTAGCTTTGCTATAAGGAGGCTTGATTTTTACATTTTTTAAAATTTGGAGGGTGGGTGGGTGAGGGGGGTTAGTCCAAAATGGGAAAACAATGCATGTTGGGCTTCCCTTGGTGGCAAGCTGGAAGACTAGGAATCCAGGTTGCTGAACCACGGGCCTCCCGGCCTCGCTCTGTTCGGGTTTCTGGTTGTGGGAGTCTGTCCCCAGTCCAGCTGCAAGTGGAAAACCCATCCTTGGCTGAGCAGCCAGGGAGGCCTTTCTGCCAATCCCCCAAGTGTGCTGCTGAAACTTTGGCCCTGCACGATGGAGCTGGGGCTGTCTTCCCAAGACCTGTGCCGCTGTCCAGGGGGCTGAGATGGGACTGTGACCAGCCTCCGCCCTGCATTTCGGCAGTGACCTGGAGACCTGCCGGCTCGCAGCAGCTGTCTGGTTCGCGCTCTGCTGCCATTGTTGCCTGGCCAGGGGGCTCCACGGAGGGGGCTGAGGCCAGGGAACCGGCCTCCGCTGGCTCTGCGATTCCCAGTCCTGGCAAGTTCTCACTGCCGTGCCCACCTCTCCCGGTGCCCAGTACACACAGGGCACGGGGGCAGGCCATGTGTGTGAGTGCGGGTGGCAGGTTGTTCGGCCTCTGGCCCAGGTCCCAGCCCCTGGGAAGTCGGTAGGCAGCTCTGCCCATCAGCCTGGGGTGCAGACAGGCTCCGCGTGGGGACTGGCTGGCTGGGCAGCTCTGCGGAGAGATGCTCCGTGACAGATGATGAGCTTAGGAGACCGAGGAGCCAGTGGTGCCCCTTTGTCCCAAAGGTACAAGTCTGCCTTCTGGAAAGCAGGGACTTCTTGGGGAAATGGTCACTAGCAATGTCCAGAGCGCGAGAGAGATCTTTTCCCTCCAGCCACGCCGTGGCTAGTGTATTTTGAAAACTTCAGCGTCTGCTTGCTCTCATCCTGTCCATTCCCTTTTCAATGGCTTTATTATTATTTTTTAATCCGCCTTTGTCATTGGACATTTATTGACAGAAATCAAATTGCTGTGTTTCTGGGCAAAGCGCCTGCTGCAAAGAGGTGTGGTTCCCGAGGAATGAGACACGCAGCCCAGCAGCTGAGCCTACGCTGTCCTCACATAACCTCCCTGCCTTAAATATCGCCAATATTTAGCCTTGCCTTATAAAGTAAAAATGCACAATACCTTCCAGAGTTTCAGCAAGCCCAAATGCCCCCCTCGGCTCAGTTATATCTCCTGTACGTGGGAGGCAGGGCCGCGCACCCCTCCCCCCGCCAGACCTGCCCTCGGAGCCACCGAGAGGTTACTCATCAGGGAGACTCCGCCATCGATCCGATGGCGGAGACCTGGGGGATTTGTGTGCATTGTTTTTGCTGGAGCCTCCTGTGAATTCGGCGCAACCAGATCCTCTGCAGCGAACTCCATGTCGCAGCTTGTGGCTGCCTGTGTCCTGTGGTGAGAGCGGAGCCACACAGGAGATCCTTTGTCTAGGAAGGCTAGGCAGAGAAGATCACTTTGGAGTTGCTAAGCTCTGCATTGCCATTGGCTGCACTCTTTGTGGGGCTGTTTTTGCAAAAGGCATGCCCAGCACGTCTACAGTGCTGGCAGGCCAGGGCTGCCTTTAAACACCATGATAATAATACCAAAAAGCAGTTTGCAGAACTGTTCCACTGTAGAGGCTTCCTCTGCAGAAGCAAGCAAGATGGCTACCTCGTGGGCTTCGCTGTGAAGAATGCAGAGGCTAATTAAGACAGACTTTAAGGGGAAAAAAGGGTATTTCCCTCCTTCATCTTTATGCAAGGCTTTTTTTCAGTGACTTTTAGAGTATACATTTTACCTAAGCTCTTTAGGGTCTGTCTAGCAAACATGTGGATGATTTTAATTGGTATAAGTAGTTTCAGATAGAAATAGCCAAAATCTTTTTGAGGGGTGGGAGCTAATTTTTTTCTTAAACGGAGGCTCATTTTGCAATTTTTTATTATTTTTTTATTTTTTAGGTTATAAAGGAAAACAAGAGGCCCCAGAGGGAAAAGAAGCCCAAAGTTTTAAAGGTAATCAGCTATTGATTAAATCATATTTGATATTTTTCCATTTCATATAGTATTTTTCTGTCACTTAGGGGTAAATTTGGAATACAATGAATGTGAATTCTCCTGAATTTTCAGTAGATAAATGAATTTTTACTCCACTAAAGTGTTTTGTCTTTTTTTGATGTGCTGCATAATGTGCATATTAGCATCCTTTATTTTCAACTCCACACAAGTCTGCAGAAAGAAAAGTTTATATGCAAAGTGTTGTAAATTAAATTCATTTTTCTTTGTGGCTCTCTTTGTAGCATCTGCATTTGTGATGTTGCACCAGTGTGTGAACTTAAGCTCTTAAGGAGAGGCACTATTTGAAGTTGACAGCTATGATCCATTGTGATTTTAATAGACCTTCCATTAGATACTGTTTTTAAATGGGTGATTTTTTCTTTCCAAAGGAAAAGATCTTTAGAGGTTTTAGTTCCACTTAAAATTGTAAGTCATTGAGATCGTACAGCTAGATTATAATTGCTTAATCCCAAATTCTCATTATATCATCTTTAATTTTGGCATTCATGGAGCTGTAGGAGTATGCAAGTTTTCTTTATTTTTTAATGGTTTGCTCAACGATTATTTATTAGTAACCTGATTTCGTTATAAGCTAGCAATCTGTTAGGAGGTTTGTACAGTATTTAAAAGGGTTAATTTAAAAGCATATGGCATTACTAAAAGTTGGAGGCTGGCTTTAGTCTAGCAAATAGGTGCTTATGTGTTAAAGGTTTCAAGTGGTATATTACTACTATAAATGTAAGCAACCTGAACAAGCAACCATTTTCATTCAAGAACACATATTAAGCAATAAAACTACTGGTTTTTAAAATTATATTGTGCACATATAATTTAAAATCTTTAATCTAATCATAGCTTTTTTTTTTTTTTTTGCAAATAAAGTTTTAGCACTCAAAGAGGAAGAACATGTTGAACTATGGATGTGGCAAAATGTTATCTCATTTGTTTCTCCAGTATGTACCATGAAAATGTTATTGACATGGAGAACCACACCTTGCATTGCTTTCTAATTTGACTGACCACATCAGGTTTCTGTTTCCTGTGTGTACATAGCATTGCCATATACATTTTCGTCAACCAACATGTATTTATTTAATATTTACTACACAGTCATCAGTGTGTTAGGTACTGTGAAATGAGTGAAATTGCTTGGCACAAATTCTCACTTCATGTGAACAAATAGAATACTGGTTATTTTCAAGAGAAATTAAATCCTCTTCTGTTTTTTTGTTTGTTTGTTTGTTTTTGTTTTTCTGCATTTTGAACCATCAACCCTCTTCCCCCTCCCCCCAACTATAGAAGTGTATTATTAAAAGCCCTACTTAGGTGTTTTGCCTTAGTCTTCAAGTGAGAAATAGTTTTAGTCCTGCTGTTACTAAATGGCTCTCGAATTAGTGGGAGGCAAGGATGGGGGCACAGGGAAAGGGGTAGGCTGCGTGGACAAAGCATGGTGGCTGAAGCACCACCTGGCCTTGCTAGGAAGTACAATTGGGCTTTGGGAGCAGTATTTAATTCTGTGTTTATTTTGTTAGATTGTGGGTGTCCTGTCACCTGAAATAAATTTCAGAAGTGAATATACTGTGTGTTGCTGTTTTGAATCATGGCAATGGAGTCTCACTTTTTCGAAAACAAGTGCCTGTGATAGTTGGATTTCATGTGCCACAGCAAGTGGGGCCGAATTACTGCTCACCTTCCTGCGTAGCTATCGATTACCACAAAGGGTTAGGGAGCGACTCTAAAATGGCAAAGAATTTTTTCTCCTAATTTTGGCATTTTTACACTTTTTAAAAAATTTTTTTTTGTTGGGCATATTTTTTGTTCTTCTCCAAAGAAATCTTTGTTTCTTTGCTCCATAGAAGAAATGCTAAAATACTTTGCGGTTTTAGTTTGACATGTGTAAAATGCAGTTGGAACAAATGCAGAATATTATGTAACCCTGAAGGAGATACTAAGTTAAGAAAATAAATCCACATTTGGGAGGAAGTGTGGGGGAAGAGTACAACTTTCAGTTTGAGGTTCTATGGGTGAGGACTTAACTTCCAGCTGGCTGCTACCCACGGGGTCAGTGACAAGTTACAGCTTGGTCTCCTTCCATAATTCTCTCTTTGCCTTTGGCATTGTGCCAGAGAAGTTTCTTTGACTCTGGCCTCTTAGATCTTCAAATCTCCTGAGCCCCTTGCTCTTTGTCAGGGTGGAGGCTATAGGTATCCTAACTTTCATCTTCATCACCTATTAGGAAGTAGTTCGATAGGTAAAGAGTCTGATTAAGGTAATTGAGTGTGGCCTATCCCATCCCACTCTGAACTGGCTAACTAATAAATACTGAATCCAGTTGTGGGGCTGAAATTGCCTGGTGTGTCTCACATCTCTCATGGTTGAACAGTTTATCTATATTGATAACCTATATTTGTCCTATTGCAATTGAAAATGTAAAACTATAAATAGTGATCTTACGTCCCTAACTAGAGAGAGCATTTTCCTCTAGCTGAAATGACAGTTTCTGTCTGTAACACGCTGATGGCCAGAATGGGAATGGAATGACTGGGGGAGGGGTATTAGCACAGACTCCTGTCCCCACTGGTGTTAGAGGACCAGGTTCTTGCTCAAGTCCTATTAATGATACCTTTTTTGGGGGGGGGTGGTGGTGTTCCCAGGTTGGGAATCGAACCCAGGCCAAGGTGTTGAGAGTGCTGAAGCCTAGCCCCTACACCAGCAGGGAATCCCCTTCTATTTTCATATGTAGATGGAAACTTGTTAGCTGTGCTGTAATTGTTTCCTTGACTCTTGAGTAAGGTAAAGGCATGAAATAATTTCAGACCTGATTCATGAAATTGGACTTGTGAATGGCATGGTTTGGAACTCATCTTGGTACAAACATTTATGTAAATAATATTCCCTTTGGGCGTTGGAGTAGGAGGATATATATTCTCTTAGAGAAAGTCAATTTTAAGGTAATATCACTTTTGTTATGTTGTTAGTCTTTGTCCCTGGAGAAAATCAGATTGCACAGTCACTTGGGGGTATTGAGAAAACTTTAATGAAGGAATTGTTTGAAAGGTGTGGGCAGGGTTATGGGGAACAGGTAGGGATGGCAGAACATCCTGGGGCTAACAACAGCAGAGAGCTGTTGCCACTGGTAAGCCTGAGGGGACAAGGGAGTGGGAGCAGGTGCCCAGGTAAGAATAGTTTTAGCCATATAGAGGGAGCGGGGGCTTGCGTTGTGGCCCTTTGGTAAAAGGGTCTCTCTGTGAAGAGAAAGGCATAAAGTGGGGGTAATGGAAATAAATACCCTGCCCTCCAGTTTTCTGCTGCTTTCATCGGTTAATCCCAATCAAAAGTGAAAAGGAAAGGGAGCCCACGGATGACGTATATCCCGGTCAGCCTCCTGCGGCATGCAAGAGGACGTAGAAGAGAGAGCACGGACCTGGCGGGGCAGACAGAACAACATACTCAGCCTCACTGGTGACCATGGGGCACAAAAATAGTGCTAGAACCATGATTACGTAAGAAGGTAACATTAGGCAAGGCTGAGTGAAGAGTATGTAAGAATGCCATACTATTTTGCAACTTATCTATACAATCATTTCAAAATAAAAAAGTGTGGGTATCCCTAAGAGGGGACCCCCATTTATACAATCTGTAATTTAGATACCCTTTCTAGGCTGGTAAGAGACATTTTTCTAGCTATTGTTTTATGAAATATCATCCAAGTAGTATTTGAAAGACTGGGTGAACAAATATAAAGAAATATCAGTGGCTATTAAACCAGGAAGCTGTCTACAGATGGTTTAGAAAAGAAAAAATGAAAACTAAGTGATCTTCCCATCAGCTTCTGTACTGGCAGCCTTGCTCTTCACTGTTTCCTTCCTTCCTTGATGATGCTGATAAAAGTGGTGGGGTGGTGGCGGGGAACATATACTAGACATATCTTACTAAAAGAGAAGGACAGACACTAGCATGCTCAGGTCTTTTTGAAATAAGTTTTAAGAGGAGAATCAAATCATATGTAAATCACATTCATACAGGGTCCTGATTTGCATGACATGTGACATTCAAATATTTAGTACTACCATCATTGCCTGACACATAGGAAATGCTCAATAAATATTCTTTCTTGAACATTATTATATTCATTAAATATATTTTTAGCACATACTAAATGCTGAAGCTACAGTGATTTCTGCCTTCAAGGAGACTAAATGTTGCTGAGGCAAGGCAGGCAAAAATATTAAAGACAAATGAATAAACTACAAATTATGGTATGTATAGTCTTTAAAGGCACCAAAGTACTTAATAAGGAAAACACTATCTGGGGAAATTTGCTTGGTATCATTGAGAGCCATTCCCTTCATTTATAAATTGTATACATATTAGTGCTCATTTAAAAGTACCAAATTAGATACAATTAAGTTACCTTGTTTATTTTTAAAACCCATTAAACTACAAGAAATGAAAGATAACAGAAGTACTAAAAATTTTCCTCTGCCCAGTTATCTACAACTTTGTTTCTGTTAGTGAAAGAATCATTGGTAAAATAAACTTTTCTTAACTCCAGTTATAATGTAACATTCCATGACTCATAGTAACACATTGCAAGTTTAAATGATAGTCAAATACTGAGCTTGACAATTATTCAGGAAATAAAACATGTCATTTGATAGTTCTCTGTAATCTTAGACAACGAAGCCCAAACTTCTCAATAAAATTTAGAATGGGTGGTGAGAGTATCCACAAAGGAATACCAGCATAAAAAAATAATAAAAATATTAAAAAATATATAAATTGGAAGAAGATAATCTCAGAATACAAGATGCTCATATAAATTTAATAATTTAGACATAATTCAACACAAGGTCCTTATTTTCCTCATTATGTCATAAGCTGGCAAAAACTGTCGAAGACGTGTGTTCATCCATCAGTGTTTATTCACACAATCAAAGGCACATATGGGGCTTCTGGTTTGCATATGCAGAAATTGTAGTATAGCATTTTGCCCAGAGATGATCAGACTGATTTCAGGGCTGGGTTGTCACTAATCCAGCTCACACACAGTCAAATCATTCATTGGAGCATGCACACTTTCAGTGACTCAAGACTCCTTTCTGTAATTTCTAGGAATGATCCCAAACAGAGAATCAGAGTGAATAAAAGCCAATTGGGGTGAATGGGCTTGAGGAAAATTTCGTTCAGGACACAAAAAGAAGTTTGTTGAATGCTTCCCAGTGCAGAGAAGAACATATGCCTTGCATCTTGAATACTTATGCTCATCTGATATTATGTGTTTTGATAGTGCTGGATTTCGTATGGATTGTTTTCTGAGATCTGTCTACCTTGCTTTTGGTTATGACTAACTCTCCATATACTGGCTAGAATATATTCTCAAGTCAGGTAGAAAGAACTGTTATTAAATTTTTGTTAAAACCTTACTAGCATCTTAATTTCTTTTCAGGTTATAATTAATAATAGAAAGCCTTTCAATGTCCAAACTATGTCATGAAAATAATGTTTTTAAAGATTTGATGACAAGATTTACCTACCCTAGCAGCAAAAGAATGACGATTCTAGTATTTTTTAAAAACTGTTCTGATGCGTTATATTTTTAAACACTAACTCCTTTAGTCTTTTTTGAAGTAAAAATAGGACTTTCTACACCTGATAAATTTTAATGGAAGAGATGCTACAGTTTTATCATCTATGTTTAAAATTTAGTGATGTCATATGAATTTGATTAAAGCATAGATTCTTTTATGGTTCTAAGGAACCAGATGTTAAACAATAAACTTATTTTAAGAACTGAATTATTTCAAAATTATTTATTCTAAGTGTTGTGTTTGTGTTTAATTTTAAATACACACACACGTAAAATCATAGGATTTTTGTAGAGGTAAATGAATTATTTAATACATGGAAAGTGCTTAGGACAGCTCGGCATATAGTACTTTCTCAATTAGTAGTAGTATCATTATTACATCTAAAGGTGTAATATATTTTACTAAAACCTTAAGTGAACCTTTTAAAACTTTTCTTTTCTTTTTTTTTTTTTGTTGTTGTTGTTTTTGCTTTTTGGTATGTGGGTAGCTCCCTGGCTGGGAATCGAACCCAGGCCGCAGCGCTGACAGCACCAGCGCCGAAGCCTTAAGCCACTACACCATCAGGGAACTCCCTTAAAACTTTTCTTAGCAGTATATTAATAAAAATTAGAATATCATCAACATGAAAAAACAATTTCACAGTTGATGGTTAATATGAATTATAGAACTCAGTTACAAAGATAAAGGTAGACTGGGATGAACACATTTGAAACAGGATACAAGTTACTGATGTTTGCAAGTTATGTACCATAAGCATGATTTCTTCCAGATAAGAACCATGAGAAAGTTGTTACTATAAAAAATTTTATCTTAAATATCTGAATATATATTTTTATATCTTAGAAAGACATGTGTCCACTTAATATCTTTCATATTCATTTTAC
>PVJL010004090.1:53679-139462 GCA_004026885.1 Lyroderma lyra
TTTTTTTTTTTTTTTTTTTTTTTTTTTTTTTTTTTTTTTTTTGGGGGGGGGGGTATGTGGGTAGCTCCCTGTCTGGGAATCGAACCCAGGCCGCAGTGCTGACAGCGCCAGCACTGAAGCCTTAAGCCACTACACCATCAGGGAACTCCCTTATTTATTTTATTTTTTTTCGTTGTGGTATCAATAGTACCCAAAGGAAGGTGTGTGACCTTTAATGCTACACAGTCCTGCCCTGCTTCTTGTATCATATTTGCTAACTGTGTGACCTAGGGAAATTTAACTTAACTCTCTGAGACCTATTTTCGTTATCTACAAAAGAGGAACAATAATTAATCCATAGAGTTGTTTCATAGATTACATAATTTATTTATTGAATTTATCCCATTTATAGTAATGTTCAATAAATGATAGCTACCACCATCATTTTTGTTATGATTGTTAATATAAAATAAAATTCTTTATAGAACATTAATATGTTGAGATTTTTTTCATTATTCTTTAAACTAGATTGTAAACCTTTTCAGTTTAGAACACCATTCAGCTTTGTGTTCTGCATAGTGTCTTAATGTAATATCCTGTGCCTCAACTCAGTGTCAGTTGAAGGAATGATTCGGTTAATGCATATTATGACCTAATTTTAGTCAGTTAGGTCTGAACTGTAGAAATTACTGTAATTACATCTGGATATATAAGGGAATCTATACTCTCTCAAATCGTCAGACCAGCCTTGAATAGTTTCTGCAATGAATTGCTGTGGAAATCAGGACACGTATCTAATATATTTATGTATTTATTTATTAATTGGTGGTTCCCTGGCTGGGAGTCGAACCCTGGCCACGACGTTGACAGTGCCAAAGCCCAGCCACTAGGCCACCAGGGAACTCCCTCTAATATATTTATTTTAATGTGATTACTTTTTTTAAACTTCACTTGAAAAAACAAACTGACAAAAAAGTTGAAAGAATAATGAATTGACATTGGTTATTTAATATACTCTTTCTTTTTCTTTTCTTTTTTTTTTTTTTTTTTTTTTTTTTTTTTTTTTTTGGTGGTTCCCTGGCTGGGAATCGAGCCCAGGCCGCAGCGATGAGATCGCCGACGCCTAGCCGCTGCACCACCAGGGAACCCCCCTTAATATACATTTTTTTGTTGGACCATGTGACATTTCACATATAAACACTGCAGTATGCCTCTCCTGAGAAATGGAATACTTACACATAAGTGAAGTGAAATTATCACACTGAAGAAATCTTACTGATTCAATCTAATCTAACATAAGAAGACACTGTCCATTTAAAAGTCTTTTATATTGTCCCCCTCCAGAAAAATACCCCTTCCTGCTCTTTTCCTCCTTATCCAGCATCCTTTCTTAGAACCACTTCTTGCATTTTTTTGTCATGTCATTGTGATCTCCTTTTATCTGGTTTTTCCAACCATGGTGTGTGTGTGTGTGAAAGAGAGAGATTCTTGACTGATAGTTTTGAACACTAATTGTTTATTACATTTTTATAAAATCTTTTGATATGCTGATCAAGAAATCTGGGTAACTGACTACAATTTCAGGTTTTAGGTGGATTGTGCAATGCACAGTTAGCTGCTGTTGGGGTCTTTGTTGGAGACGGTCCAAGGCTTCCTGGATTGGATTTGGAACTGGAGTTAGCATATTTAAAAAAATAAATGTAGTTGAGGAACTCAGATTAAATTGATCCACTGCATCTATACCAGTTGGTAGCAGGGGATAGAAGAGAGCAGGATGCCTTAATTATTGCATCACCAAAATAAATGAAGAAAAATGAAGTAGTGGTATTTATAGAGCCAAGGGGAACCAAAAGTATTATGGGCTTGCAGTAAGGGTTTTGATGAACCTTATAAAAATCTGAAGGTTATTTGCTGATTAAAATGATTAAGAGCTTTTTTATTACTTTTTTGGTGTGTGGGTAGCTCCCTGGCTGGGAATCGAACCCAGGCCGCAGCGCTGACAGCGCCGAAGCCTCAAGCCACTACACCACCAGGGAACCCCCTAAGAGCTATTTAAAATGTTGATTTTATAACTCCACTCACAGATTTAGTTTATGCCCTCACTTACTGGACAGTGTAAAATAGCTACACTGCAGGTTAGAACCTTTCATCAGAAATTTAATCCAGTTCCCCCGGGTTTATTTAAAGCCTCTGATATTTGATGACTTCACTAGAGAAGTTAGGACCAGGGGAAAGCTGAGGTACCTGGGCCATCTTTCCTCAGGTACTATGCATTATGGCACAGTTCTGTAAGGCCTGACAGGCTAAATCCTGTCTAGTGCAATGTCTAGTGAAAAATTGTGAAGATTAATTTATGTGCTGCTCATGGTCAGAGAAAAGACAGTAGTATAAACAATGTGGAGCCTGTTTTTGACTTTTCGGTCAGAAAACAGCCACATTTATTGGTCAAGCAGTGTGATAAGCTCAACTTTGAAATGAGAAAGTATCTTATTTTCCAACATCTTTCCTGGGGACTTTATAAAAATAAAAACAAAATTCTGACATAATTTCAAACAGAAAAGCTAAGAGAGTAGTACAAAATATTCTCTCTCGTACACCACCCACCCAATTTACCCAAATATTAACATTTTGTCTCGTTTGCTTAATCTCTTTCCACAAATACAGATGAGAGTAACTTTTAGACATGATGTCTCTTTACTCCTAAATACTTTCTTATAAACCAGGACCTCTTCTATATAACTGTAGTACAGTGATCAAAATCGGGAAATTCACAGCGACCCAAATTATTGCGATCGAACCCACGGACCAAACTTGAGCGGCTGTCCTTAATAATGTGGTGTGTACCCAAAGGTAATCTCGGATCATGCGTTGCATTCAGATGTTCATCGCATTAATTTTGTCAACTTGATGTTTTCAAAGAATTCGGGTCAGTCGTTTTTTGTAGAATGTTCCGTAATGTGGCTTTATTCAGTGTGTGGTTAGTGCGTGTTTAGCGAGAATGCGCAGGAGCGAGTCTGTGTTCTCAGGGACGAGTCTGTGTTCTCAGGGACTCGCGGCTGGGTCGGGGGCTGGGTCGGGGGCTGGGTCGCACGGTGCCAGTCCGTCTCGGCGGCACGCTTTTAACCCCGATCGGTCACGTGGGTCAGGTAGCCTCTGCCAGGTTTCCCCGCACAAGTTACCCTTTTCCTTTGGTAATTAGTATCTTTTGTGGAGATACTGTATCTATTCATGATTCTTAGTCGGAATGAACTATTGTTAATGATGGGCTGACTCCATTTTAACCTAAACTTTCTGTTTCGTATTTTACTATATTTAAGGCACCTTGGTTTTCTTTTGGGCATAGACATGGCACCTGTCTTAAGTTTTAAGATTAAGTGAATGAGACTTTTAAGTAATAGTGAAAAATGCCTATGGCTCTAATCAAGGTCCCAGTGCTCGATGTAGTCAAATGGTTAATTTTGATTGAGAAAGTCGGACTCAGGTTACTGTGTGGTAAAATGTGGGTGCAGTATGGGAATGTCCGAAAGAAAGAGGAGTTAGGGTGAGGCTAAAACTAGGCATGGAGTTCCCAGGGAACGCGACATAGACCTCACTCCTCCCTTACCTTGCCCTTTCTGGTCCTTTCACACCATCCTCTCTTACCAAGAACTTAATACAAAAGAATGAAGCCTAACTCAGAGAAATTCGATGGAGACCAAGTAAAATAGAAGATAATCGATTCATCAGTAACAACCTACTCTCAATTTAGGACCAAGCAGCTTTGAAGAAAAGAAAACAAAGATTTGTTTATGATTCAGGAAACAAATTACAATAAATATCCTTCAAAATAAATATAAGAACCAAAACTCATAAAACTACCTCCGGGAGAACGTCATAGTGTATGTAGCAGCAGACGTTTGCTGCCGCCCTGTGTACTGGCTGATGCGAGGGAAACATCGCAGTGTCGTCAAAATGAATTTTGTTAGGAAAATACAAACATAAGTATGCTATAAAGGAAAATCCAATTAACTCGTTTAAAAATAGCTTTAAATTACAAAAAAAAAAAAAAACAATCTTGAAAGAAATTCAAACAGAAGTGTGTGAAGAGAAGGTAAAAGTCCTATATACTCCCTGTCTCTCCTGCAGCCTCCTGTCTTTCAGGTCTGGGGCACAGACTCCTCATAGCTTTGTGGATGTGCTTTCAGCTATCAGCTACATACGTGCAACTGTATCTGTAGTTACATAGACGTCATGCATATATACAGGTGTATCAACTCATTTCTAAATAGCAGCATTATATATATATATATATATATATATATATATATATATATATATATATATATATATATTTTGAATGTGGGTAGCTCCCTGGCTGGGAATCGAACCCAGGCCGCCGCGGTTGACAGCGCTGAAGGCTTAGCCACTACTCCACCAGGGAACCCCCACAGCATTATATTTTAAAATATATTTTATATTCAGTGAAATACTGAGATCTTAAATAAATTATTCAACCAGTTTTGATAAATGCATAGAAAGACACCAGTCACGTCTGTCACCCTAGCAGCCAGCCTCCCTGTCAATCTATTCCCCTTCCAACCAACTACTGATAGGATTTCTATTACCTTAGGTTAGCTTTGCCTTGTGTATAAATTTTTACATATGGAATTTTATATAGAATATACTTTTGGGGGGTATCTGTCTTGTTTCACTAAGGATGAGATGGATAGATTT
This sequence comes from Lyroderma lyra, assembly GCA_004026885.1. Classification (NCBI taxonomy): domain Eukaryota; kingdom Metazoa; phylum Chordata; class Mammalia; order Chiroptera; family Megadermatidae; genus Lyroderma; species Lyroderma lyra. The sequence continues at coordinate 58,372 of PVJL010004090.1, forward strand.
GAATATTCCTAAGTTTAAAAGAAAAAAGCTTTATTGAGGTACAATTCATATATCACACAATTCACTCATTTAAGAGTGTATTTCAGCGCCTTTTAGTATATTCTCCATTGTGCATGGATCACCACAATCAATTTTAGAACATTTTTCATTACCCCCAAAACTAATCCTGTTCCCCTTAGCTGTTACCCCCAACCCCTCCATCCACTGCAGCCCTATGTAATCAATAATTTACTTTCTATGTCTATGTAGCTCCCTATTCTAGACATTACATATATATATAAACATACACTGACTACGTGATACTTTGTGATTTCAGGGTTCATCCATTGTACTTGTATAGCAGGTATCTATACTGTTTTCCCTTTACTTTCTTACGTGTCCTGTGAAAAAGAAAAGTTCTTAATTTTGAGGATGTTCAGTTTATCTATAGGGTCTGACACAAATAACACCCCTTTTTTTAATGAGCTGGAAATCTATACCAAATCTTTTATTACAAAATCATAACCATATGTGGTTATGATTTTGTAATAAAGTCATAACTCTAGTCTGGATACTACTTCTGCCAGACCCTGTATTTCCTTTCTTTGATTGCTTAATGCTTTTGGTGTCATATCTAAGAAACTTTTGCCTATTCCAAGTTTACAGGGATTTATACCTATGCTTTCTTCAAAGAGATTTATGGTTTAGCTTTTACTTTAGGGTCTTAGATTCATTTTGAGATAATTTTTATTTATGGTGTGATGTAGTGTCCAAATTCTTTTGTGTGTGTGAGTGTGTTTGCGTGTGGGTAGCTCCCTGACTGGGAATCGAACCCAGGTCCCAGCGCTGACAGCGCTAGCGCCAAAGCCTTAAGCCACTACACCACCAGGGAACTCCCGAAATTCATTCTTTTGCATGTGGTTATCCAGTGGTCCCCACACCATTTGTTGAAAAGATTATTCTTTCCCCATTGAATTGTCTAGAACTCACTGCATTTTTTAGTTTTATCCAGGCTGTTGCACGTATCAGTTATTTGTTCCTTGTTGCCGAGTACTCCATTGTAAGATATACCACACTATTTACCCATTCTCTCATTGATGTATGTATGGATCGTTTCTAGGTTGGGGCTATTATGAATAAAGCTGCTATGAACCTTCTTCTACAAGGTGTTTTTTTTAAATGAACATATGTTTTAATTTCTTTTGCATAAATAGGAGTTAAATTACTGAGTCTTAGAGTAGATGTGTGGTTGATATTTTAGGAAAGTAACAAAACAGTTTTCATTTTGGTATGTGGGTAGTTCCCTGGCCAGGATTCGAACCCAGGCCGCAGCACTGACAGCAGCTGGCCGCAGCCAGCACAAAGCCTTAGCCACTACACCACCAGGGAACTCCCAAAACAGTTTTCTAAAGTGAATGTACCATTTTATACTTCTAAAACTGAAATTATAAGAATTTTAGTTGATCTACATCTTCTCCAACATTTGGCTTGGCCATGTTTTTATTTAGTCATTTTAGTGGTAGCTATATCTTATGATTTTTTACCCATCATATGGCTCTACAATGACTGCTTTAATTTACTTTTGGATAATATTCTAAACATTTCCTAAAAATGGTAGCATCATTAAATTACAGTAACATTTTGGAAAACCAGTATTGTCCAGGAGAATTAATTGGCTCCTAGTTTTTCATCATTATAATTATTATTAAAGTAAACACAGTTGACTGAACATAGATTTTTAAAGATCTTAAATAATCTATGAGCATGTAATATATTGAGTGTTAAGAACTATTAAAAGGAATAAAGTTAAAAGTGGGGTGAGATAGGTTTTTATTTTTTATTATGCTGAGGGTTGGTGGTGAATTTTAACAATTGTGTAGAGGAAACCATCTATCTTGCAGTTTTGCCATGTGCCTCTAATCTTTTTATTAATGGGTAGATAAAGCATAGAGAAGAGAAATTGAATTTCAGAATGTTTAATAATAGTGTACAAAAACTCATAAGTGATTGAAAAGAGTTAAAATTTGTAATTAAGATAGATGACATCCCATAATGCTGACAGTACTTGGAAATAAGAGCACTTAAATATACCATCAGTGATGTTTATGATGTCATGGAGAATAAAAGAGGTGCCTGGAATTTTAAAATAAAGGAAAAAACCTTAATGGTCAACTGCACAAAAGAAGGAATATAAATGTCCAATAAATAATTTTTAAATGGTCAGCCTCTATACTAATTGGAAAAACTTATGAGTGCCATCTGGAAGGTATCCAGTCATGTAATAAGAAAAAATACAGGGCTCCCTGGTGGTGCAGTGGCTGGGCTTCGGCCCTGTCAACACCGTGGCCTGGGTCCCATCCCCAGCCAAGGAGCTACCCTCTCCAAAAAAAAGAAAAAGAAAAAATAGAGGCAGTTATGGCTGGATTTTTCTGGATAGTCCTTGTACGTTATTATAAGATTTTAGTTTTGCCATGTGAATTTGGAACGGTAAAAGGACAAGGTTAGTAAATAATGGGAAATTTGAGTTAAATTGTGACAGTCTTGGCACTCTGAGAAAATAAATTGGTACTGTCTAGAGAGCAGTCTGGATAGAGTCTTGAAAGCATGCATGCCTACTTCAGTTTAAAGAAAAGAAGAAAGATTCAACAATGGATTTTTAAGTGAGAAAAATGGATTACAAAATGACATATGGTATAGGTCTCATTTATATTTTAAAAATACAGTGCATCAAATATAATATTTATATACATAAAGAGATCTGCCAAACCTCATAGTACTTTTCCCTGAATAGATGACTTCTAGTTTTTCCTTATCTGTACCTGTTGGGGGTTTTTTTTTCCCTGTAATATAAATATAATAAAATCAAAGAAATTTTTAATTAAAATAAAAATTGCAAACCCTAACATGATTAAAGGGCAGAGTGAGCCGCACATTGAACCAATATTGTGAAAACCACTCCCTCTGTATGAAAGTTCTAGTGAAGCCTGGAGAGGGGAAAAGAATTTTAGGTAAAGGGCAATGAATGGGCTCTTGGCTATGACAAGTAAATGTTCTTGACTCTTTATTTAGATATTTCTAATTTATGAAAATATTACAAAACTAGAACAAAGAATTTCCTTATACACTTTACCCAATATCAAAATGTTCATGTCCTCATGAACATTGACATAATACTATTTATTATTCTAAAGACCTTATTCAAAGTTGTCCATTTATTTTTTAGTGCAGGATTCAGTCTAGGATTCCTTATCATGTTCAGTTTTATGTCTCCTTAGTTTCCAAATTGTAGTGTTGCCTCAGTGGTTTGAAGTCTTTCATGACTGCAACTTTTGAAGAATTCTGATCAGTTATTTTGTAGAATGTCTCTCAAGTTGGGTTTTTTTGATGCTCCTTCATGGTTGAATTTAGGATCTGCTTTTTTAGCAAGAATCCACTGAAGCAGTGTGGCCTTCTCAGTGTATCAATGGTTTCATAGCTGAGTTAACTTTGATCACTTAGCTTACATGTGTGCCTGGATTCTTCTCTGTAAAATTACTGTTGTGTTTTTTGCAATTAACAAATACCATGTGGGGAGATAACTTGGACACTCTATGCAAATACTCTGTTTTTCATATATTTTTATTTTTACCCACTAATTTTAGCATTCATAAATAATTCTTGGTTCTGACAATTATTAATGTACTAACCAAATAGTCACGTTTTATTTCTACCAGTCTGCACCATCTGTTAATGGAAATTCTAATGTAAGGAGGCACTGTCCCTCCTCTCTCACTCACTCAGTTATTTACTGTGTCAGAATGGACTCACAGCTGTTTTATTCTGTGAGCTGAAATCTATCACTGAGAGATGATTCAAGGTTTGAGGAAGACTTGCCATGTTAGGTTCCAAGGATAACAGTAGGACTGATGGGTGAAGGGTATAAAGATCTATATAGCATACTGGACTGTTGGAGGTAGTTTCTTGTTACTTTGAGTACTTAAGCAAAGGTTGAAGAATTACTTTTAATAGAGGTAATGCAGAGATATTAATAGTTTGTGCCTAGCAGCAGTAGGTGGGCTTTATGCCCTTGAAGGTGTCTTCTAACCTTGAGATCCTCTCAGCAGCTTAAGCAGAAAACACAGATGGTCACTTCCTAACTTACTTAACTACTAAGCTTGTGTAGTAAGGGTTTTACATCAGAGCGTGTTTAGCCTCTGGGGTGTCCGTCACAGGGTTAGTAAAACCCAGCCGGCACCCCAGGCAAAGGGTAAGGTGTATGGAATTTAAATACAAATAGTCTAAAACTGCCAGACCTGACAGATTCCACCACTTTCAAGTAGCTGGGTTCTCACTTCTTAGAACTTGAACATAATGATATGTAAATTTAGTTCAAGGTGACTTTTCTTGGGCTGTATAAAGGAGATTATTGCATTTGCTGGGACAAGCCCGTTGTTTTCTAGAACCAAGTAGATTGCTTTGTGATTTGTTGCCTACTGCCACTTCAAATACTTTTCAGCACTTTTTCCTCAGTATTAATGTTTCAGCCTTTATTTACTCCCAGATATCTCCATTTTAAGAATGAATTTTATACCTATTTCCGTGATTTCTGAAATGTTTCTAATAAAGCAATATAATAGTTTTAACAAATTTGTTTTATTAATGATCATTTATTTATTTCAGTGTATCAAAAATATGAAACTTCATTTGCATTTAATTTTTTAAATCTATTTTTTTCAGTTAACTTTGTTGCTATAACTGACATATCATCATACCGTGTAAGTTTAGGATCTAAAATGTTGATGATTTGATATATATATATTTATATTGTGAAATGATTGCCACAGTTTAGAATGTCACTGAAATTTTCTTCCCTTTTAGCATTTTGTACTCTCACTTTTTACTGGCCCCCAATTTTTTCTCTTTTCTTTGTTTTTCAATTAATTGTTCAAGTTAGAAGGTCTTAGATGTTATTTGAATCTCTGTTAGCCAAGTGCTGCTCACCCCTGGCGAGGGTCCTTTGTTTACCGTATTTAATCCAGCTTTTAGTCTCTCTCATTGCTTTTTCCCAAACTGGTTTCTTTGAATCATTTTTGCAAGTTAAATACCAAGAGGCCTTGTAGGAATTGCTTCATTATTAATGTCCAAATGTGTAACATCTGCTAAGGCTTCTTCATGCTTGGAGCCTTGTATTTTCAAAACTCAGTTTCCACAGCTGTCATCTCACTTGTTAATGAGCATCAGAATGGTTTAAAAACAGGCATAAGCCTACCTTGCAGCATTCCAGTGAGGTACAGAATAGAGGAATTTTAGGATAAGTTTGTAACTTTGAAATTCATAAAAGAGAGGTGAGAAAAATTCAGCGGTAATAGAAGTCCCTCAGTGTTCACAGACTAGGAAACTGTTTTCAGGTGGTTTTTTTTTTTTTTTTTTTTTTTTTCTTTTTGGTATGTGGGTAGCTCCCTGACTGGGAATCGAACCCAGGCCGCAGCGCTGACAGCGCCAACGCCGAAGCCTTAAGCCACTACACCATCAGGGAACTCCCTCAGGTGTTATTTTTGTTGATCTTTCTTAAAAGCCTTACAGCCGTGTCAGACTTTTCTATTCATGGTTGTACAATATTAAAATTTGGTGATTTTCTATTATTGTGTAACACCAATATTTTTAGGAATTGTAGAATTTGAAATCCTGTCCCTCCTTTCTGATTTATGTTTTCATTCTTGTCTTCCTTTTCCTTTATTGGATTTACAGTCCATGATATTTAAGACCTTTATGAGGATTTAAAACATTAGTATAAACTCACTCTGGGTGGTGAACATATAATGCAACAAGTAGACGATGGACTGTAGAATTGTACACCTGGAACCTATCTGATTCTTGCTAACTAATGTCACCCCAATAAGTCTAACAATAAAACAAAGTTAGTATAGTCCCAGATTTGAATTTATCTGTTTATAACTGTCGAAAAAAATACTAAAAGGAAGGGGGGAAATGCAGTGCTCTCTTCTGTATAATTGTAATGACTTATAACTTCAATAGATTTTTGGTAATGCTTTCAGTTTCATCTGTGGCATTTTCTTTGCACTAGGAAATACAAGAAAATGATGGCAACACATGTGCTGGTGCTTTATTTCAAATAATGTGAGTCCAAGCAGATGACATTCTAGACACTTAAGTATATCTTTTTTCATTGTAAATTTATTTGTAGTGGACATTTCACCACCCCCAACTCACCCAAATGGATCTGGTAGTAACAGTTGTCTTATGTTTTTGCAGACCATTTTTGCTGCATATATAAATACACATACAAAAATGGTATCATACTATAATACTGTTTTGTCATGCTTTTTAAACTTTCAAAGTTCTAAAATGTAAATGTAAAAGAGTTTTATATAAGACTTTTGTATAGTTCAGAATAATTACAAGGACACGCTTAATCACCAAATGATTAAGACGTAGAACATTGCAAATGCTGTGTGTTTATGTCCCTTTACTATCTCATCGTCCCCTTAACCCCCAACAGGAAATTTCTTTCCTGATGTTAGGATAATCATTTCCTTGTTGTTCTATATGAAGTTTTATCACTTCTGTATGCATCTTTGATAAATACAGTTCTTAAGCATAAATTTCTACAGAGTAAATGCTAGGTGGGCGATCCCCAGTGATAACATGTAGTTAAAACTTTTTTATTGCATAAAAATGTTATCTTTTCTTTCTGATAACAAAAGTCATCATGTTTATTATAAAAGTATTTGGGCTCATTATACAAATTAATTAAACATTGCAGAAGTGTATCATGGCAAAAGTGAAAGTCCTTTGTAACTAAACTGATAGCAAATAACATGCATTTGGTTTATATTCCAGTGACTATATTAACATTTGTTATTATTTTATAAAAATTATATTGTGCTATATTATTTCTTTGTAGCTTCGTTGCTTTCATATTAGTATGTACTCCGTTTTGAATCCATTTAAATGGCTCTCCATTGTGATTAAGAATGTGGAGTTAAGAATACAACTTAAAGATATAAAAGGAATTAGTAGTAAGTTGAAAGTAGAATGTATATCTTTTAAATTAATAGAGGAAAAGAGAATTAAAACTATAACTCATTTAGCAAAAATTCTGCCAGCACTCAACATTTATTTTATTATGATAAATGTCTATGAAATATAGTCACCATCTAAAACAAATGCCTGAGACTATGTAAATAAAAGAAAATCTAAATTGATATATTGTCTACAAGGGACATTTCTAAAGCAAAGGAATTGAAACTCAAAGAATGGGTCAAAATATTCCAGAGAAATGTAAACAAAAATAGCATGTACTTCTAGCTGTACATTTCAAAATTTAATAGTTATTTTCCTTTATAAATTTAAACTTGAACCAAGGCAAAGAAAGCAACAAATTTATCACCTCTAGATATTATCAATCATTATTTTTTGTTATGCTGACATTTAAAATTTATTGCATTATTTTAATTTTTAAAATATTACTGAGTTTTTTTCCAACTCTATAGAGGTGTAATTGACAAATAAATTGGCAAGATATTTAAAGTGTACAATGTAATATAATGCTGAGGTGATATCTTATTGTGGTTTTGATTGCATTTCTCTGATGATTAATGATAATTAGCATCTTTTCATGTACCTGTTGACCATTTGTATTGTCATCTTTGGAAAGCTATCTATTTAGGTCCTTAATTTTTACTTTATTATTAATGGACTGAAACATCTTTTTAATTAGTAAGTAGAAAATGTATTAATACTGGAATTTGGTGGATGTAGTTTCCTGAATTTCATTTCAGTTAGTGCCCAACCGTCTTCTGTATTCTCATTGTTAAATACTGGGAAAATTGACACTTAGGAAGGAGAGGAGTCTGTTTCTTTATTCTAAAATAATATTTACTGATGAATACAAGCAGAGTTGGAAAATTTCTTCAGATTAATTCACCATGTAAGACCTGTTTCTTTTTTTAAAATTTATTTGTGTGTTTATTCATTTTTTATTCTTAAGATAAAACTTCCAACTTTTTAAATGAAAAATTTCAAACCTAAAACAAGTTGAGAGAATAATGCTATACCCATTATCTCAATTCAATAGTTGTCTTTTTACTATTTTTTTTTTTATGTTAAGTTTTTTTGTTTGTTTGTTTCGTTTTCCTTTTTGGTATGTGAGTAGCTCCCTGGCTGGGAATCGAACCCAGGCAGCAGCGCTGACAGCGCCAACGCCAAAGCCTTAAGCCACTACACCATCAGGGAACTCCCTATTTTTTTTTTTTTTTTTTTTTTAATGTGTGTGGACCGTTGGAAAATTGTAGGTATCATCCTTGAAGTTAAATTTTTTTTTTTTTTTTTTAATTTATGTGGGTAGTTCCCTGGCTGGGAATCGAACCCTGGCCACAGCGCTGACAGCGCTGAAGCCTTAAGCCAGAAGTTAAATCTCTTAATAAGAGAAGAGCATCCACACAATCATACCATTATTATAGTTCTTTAGTATTATCTAATATCTAGGTTATACTTAGATATCTTCATTTGTCCCCAAAATAAAACACACATTTTGAGACTAGAGGACAGCCACCACAGTCTGTCCTAATGGACAACCAACCACCAAGACTAAAGTCCAGGATAAGGAGACAGCATTGCAAACAAAGTGCAATCAATTGATATGATAAGTATCTGTGCAGAGACAGTAAAGGAAGGGGTGTTCAGTTTTATCTGAGTGAGACTGAGGCATAAAAAAATTTACTTGAATCTACCACCTGGGCAGGGGATTGTTAAGAATACTTGCTTCTACAGACCACCTTTCTTCTAGTTCTAAGTGTTTGAGGGGCTAATTGGATATGGGGGTACAATAGAATGACCAAAGGGCATTCTATGTGGAAGTCACACCTTGAGACAAGACAGGCTTCTTAAAATAACCTAGGGGAAGCAAGGCTGGGTGGGGCTGGTATGGGGATACTATTGTTGCAAGAGACATTTGGTAAAATTTGGCCAAGACTAGGAACTGGAGGCCCTGCTTGATGGACTGAAAAATGTGAATTTTGCTCTGGGGATTAATGGTTCCCAGGTGCCCTTACCAAGCTGCTCTTTGGATCGATTAAATCTTTATAGACCTAAGAGAATCTTGCAGGGGTTAGTTTAGAATCTGGTTTTCCAAAACCCCCTAGGGTGATTTTGATGTTTAGCCAGGTGCAGTGTGGAATAAAGCCTAAAGCAATGAGATTTGCATTCAAAATGAACTATTTATAATACTTGAGATTTGGGTAATGCAGCTAAGAAACTGACTTTGTGGTTTAATTAATTGAAATGTGAAGTGAATTGAAATGGTTTTAAATTAAATACAACTTGACTTTTAGTACCACTACATTTTATTTTAACTATTGAAAATTTAGCTTGAACTCAGATGCATTATGTGTAACATTGAATTTTTAAACTTGATATTTAACAAGTAAAATATCTGATTTTTTTTTTTTTTTTTTTTTTGGGTGGTGGTTCCCTGGCTGGGAGTCGAACCCAGGCCGCAGTGTTGAGAGCACCAAGGCCTAGCCACTACACCACCAGGGAACTCCCAAATATCTGATAATTTTTATATTAATTATATATTGAAATAATATTTTGGATATAGTGACTTAATAGACGGATATTAAAATTTATTTCACCTATTTTTACTTTTAACAACCATTAGGGATGTGATCTCTTTAAGAGCAGATACCTTTTTTCCTATTAATCATGCCTAGTACATGTTATGGTACTATATAAATATTTGTTGAAATGAATGCACTAAGGGAGAAGCAGTAGGAATGGAGAATACGGGATGAATGGAAGAGGTTTTAAGTAAGACTCCTGAAGTTGAAGGCTGAATTTGGGTCTTGAATATAGGCTTGGGGAAGTGGGAACTAGTTAACATCTTAGATGGTCGTTGAATTTTAATTGCCTGAGAAGATACCAAGTTGTTGGAGTATGGAGTTTAAAGTTTAGGAGAAAGATCTTGTCTCCCTACGGGAGTCATCAGCAAATAGATGCAGCCTGAAGGCAGTTATGCAGATAAATGGGGAGTTTGGAGAGAAGGCAGATGGTATCAGCATCATTTATACAAGTGGGCAGAGAATCCAGCAAGGGAGATGGAAATGGTGGGCAAAGAATTGAAGGGAGGATCTTAAAGAAGTGAGCAATAGTGTCAAAGATATTTGGCAATTGAGAGTACAATGGTGAATCTTGGGCAGTTTTCAGTGAGATGGTGGGAGCAGAAATCTAATTATAATGGGTATAAAAGTGCATGATAGACATTGATTGCAGACAATTATTTGGAGGACATTCTTAGTAAAATGGAGCAGGGAGACAGGGCAGGAGCTAAATATTTCTGGAGGATTTTATTTTCTTAAGTTAGAAAAGGCTTGTTTGTTATAGCCTGTGGGGAAGGAGCTAGAAGGAAAAGATATACAGATCTTGAAACTGTCTGGAGAAGCTGTTTTTTTTCCGTTAGGAATGTGTAAATACTTCTGTGCACATCACTACCAGCTAAGTGCTGAATAAATAAATACTGAGTATTCTTGGAGCTTATGTTTTTAGAAAACCTAGACAGAAATAGACATTATTTTCTTCATGGAGGAACATTGGAGGAAGTATTAGAGACCTAAGGCCACTTGGGCAATATGGAAAGAACTGAAAGTTAAAACCTTTATTTTGGTGCTTTGTAAGATCATGAATTAACTATAATATTTATCTATGGCTTTCTAAATGGAGTTAAGTGAGGCAAGGTCCTTGAATATTACCTTTGATCATGTGAGACAGGATTCCAGGCAGGATAACTGATAACAGGATTTGTTTCTGAAAACCTGAGAAGCATTTAAAGTCATTAAGAAAAAAACAACAACATCACATTATTTGGGTCCTGCCCTCTATTATGAGTCTAGGCTATATGAGTGCTTATAAACGACATTTGTAAAACGAGTGATTGAATCTTGTCTGATTGAATTAGATAATCTGCAATTTGTTCTTTTAATTTTTTTGTATTAATGTGGCAAGTCATACTGGTTTATATTTGATAGCAATAAGTTTTCACTTAATATTAGACTCCTAATTATACAAAACTGAAAAATTTGAGGAAGAAGTTCGGTGAAAGGTAAAACATTATTAGGGTTATCCAAAAGTATAAAGAGGCTTTTAGTCCAAGGAACATTTGGAGGGAAAATAGACAGTTATCACGTTCTCAAGAACTGGATTCTAAATTGGGTTCTAATTTCACCCACTTTCCTTAATAACTGTGTGAACCCAGTGTGTATATACTGAATTTGGACACAGAGTGAAAACGTTTTGTACAGCAATACTATGCTGCTACAACTCACAAAACAGATCAGTAAAAGTAGGCCAGTGGATTCACAAAAGCAGTATTCTCACAGTCTGAGAAAAGGAATTCCCATAGGAATTGTGTTGTTCTTTTAAGGTGTAAACACCTATGATAATCTTCATTCTGGAAACTTTAGTAAATATTAGTAACTTCATTACAAATGCTAATACTTACTGCTGAAATTATTACTTGTAGAGCAGTGTCATGGGGTTAAACACTAGGATCTTGTTAGACCTCTAGTTTGGTTCCTCCTGGCTCTGAGAGTATCGATTTGACCTTGACTAGTTACTTAATCTTTCTAAAACCTTATCAGAAACTTATAAAAAATGGAGATATTAATACTACTAATTTTAATAGGAAAGCAAATTAGGTAATTCCTATAAAGTGGTCATAATAATGCCTGATAAGAAGTAAATACTCAATGTACAAATAATAGCTATTAGTAAAGATTCTTAATTGTGGATTTGAGCCTGAAATTATTAAATTTTTGTTACATGTTGAAAGTCATGTAGAAAAGGAAGATCTACCTAATATATATTTTTCCCTCAGTCAATTCATTTCCACACAAATTAAGGTCCAACAACACATCTAAATACATGGTGTCATTTGCTTGTTTATCTCTATGTGAACTGCCTTCCTATCTTCAAAATCCCCACACCATGAATAACCCCTCTTCCTTAGCTCAATATGGCATGTAAACCTTAACTGCCCAATCTGTCATCAGGCCCCCCCAGTCTTAGGAAACTCCCATGTGTACATAAGTATTAAATTTGATTATTTTCTTCTGTTATAAAAAAAGAATAAATAAATAAATAAATACACGGTTTCATTTAGTCCTCACAGCAAACCTGTTTAGTAAGTGCTATTACTAGCCCTGATTTATCTCAAGGAAACCGGCGCAGATTTCACAGAGCAAGGACTTGCTCTAGGCCACATGGTTGGTAAGTGATGGAACAAGGAGAGTAGCCAGTTTGTCTGGTTCCAGTAAAGCCCACATTTAAATAAATAACGTAAAACAACTAAGGTACACAAAAAGTATAAGGAATTATACACTGAACACCAAAGTTGTTATGAATTTTAAGCATGGATAGGATAGTTCATGAAAAGGAAGTGGTTTTCACATAGAGTTCTCTAAGGAGTAGACTTGAGGACACACCTGCAATCAAAGGACAGGGATGATGACATGTGAAAACGAAGTTTCAGGGGAGAGTAAATGATAAAGATTCAGTTGAAGATCTTGAGCGTCTATGAAAGAGCAGGTTAAGTCTCTGGTATTTAAGGAATGATTCAATTTGGCAATTGAGAACTCACTTATAACCTTGGGGGTGGCCATTTAAAATTTGAATGAGGGGGGAACTTGATAGGAGGATAGCTCGAGGCAGCTTTGGGGTCTGAAAGGTTTTTGTCTTTGTGCCTGGGAGTTCTATGTACTGGTTCATAACTCCAGAAGAAGACGTCCAAGGGCAAGGACGCCTGTGACTAGAGAGATGTTGCTCTTAGGTCAGTCGTATTTTTCTACGTATTTGGAACAAATCTTCAATTTACATGTTTTTTTGGTTAATTAGAAATGGTCCCTCCCTCTAGTAACTTGTGTCCTCTCCTTTGCCCCACCCCTAAATTAAAAGATTTACTTTGGAATCTCAGACCCTGTGGCCAAATGAGGGTGGAGTTTTTGTTTAGGGTGGAAGTTTAAAAATTAGGACAGAAAAGAAGTAGTCTGGATCTGGTGTGGAGAAGTGAGAAACTTCTGAAATCTCTGCCATGGCTCTAATCCAGCGTGAGGAAGCCAGGAGGCCTTATGGCACCAAGGTAGGGAGGGTGGGAATGACTGGTGACCTGGTCCCTGAGATACCCAACCCAGTCCTGCCTTTCAACCCTTCACTAGGTAGTTGCAGAAACAGAGATCATAGGCAGAGCTCAAAGAACGTTAGGGCTACAAAACTTGGTAGCCTAGGAGTCCTCTTTTTACGAGGACTGGAAAACATCCAGCCATAAATGTCTCTGTTTTTCATATTATATATCTGGATACTTTCCGGACAACCCTCATATGGCCCCAAAAAGGAAGAAGAGAACTTAATGGCTGGAATTCTGGAGTCGATAGTTTACCGCTCTCTAAGAAAATGAGGCAGTTATTTTGTGGAGCCCTTTGAAGGAAAGACGTTTTTGTGTACGTGTGTTAAATGTTTAGCTTTAGTTTAGAATCTCATTGGATGGGTTTTTGGGGAGTAGCTGGTTCATCTTTCCATTTGATTAAAATCTGGTTTTGTTAGTGAGTAGTTGGTGGTGAGTATTATACAGTGGTTGGTCGCAGAGCAAGGGCTGCCTTCCTGTGCTTTTCTTATTACGGATGGGGGAGGGCGGTAAATGCAGCAGTGGTCATGATTATGTCCTCCTGGCTGCCCAGGTTTTTTTCTCCAACCACCCAGTTTTCAGGTTGAGAACACAGATCCTTGAGAGTGTTACTTCTGCTTAGACATATATACTTGTTGGCCACTCCTTGTGCTCTACATGTTAGTTTTGCAAATTGCATTATCCTCAAAATGGGTGAAAATTGGTTCTTGTAGGGGTTATGTGTGAAAAATCTTAGATATTACAATGGAGCACAGTACATAAACAGATAACTGTATCTGTTTCTTCGTGGGCAGAGTCAGTGGGGGAAAATGTTTTAAGACTTCTGGGATGGGGAGTAAAAAAAGAAAAACAGGTTGAGAACACTGGAATAGAGGTCATAATCTTTTTGGATCATGCCTCTGGGCATATTTTGAAAGGCTTTAGTTTTCCTTGTGATCTGAGTACCTGTTTCTTGATGTGGGTAAATACAGCACGTATGGAATGTTGAGTGTGTGTTGGGAGGAGCTAATCAGATTCTGTGCAAAGGGCAGTCATTGTAGAATAAAATACCTCTTTGCTCAAGGACATTTCAGCTCCTCCAAGGGTGTAAGAGTATCTCAATGATAAGAATGCAGAGAAATGAGAAAATGGAGGAGGCTTGTGAACTATTGGACTCAAATAGGATCTGAGGAGTTCAACATTCCTGTTGGTTCAGAGTAGGGAGGTGGGTCCCAGAACAGCCTTTAAGTCTTGGGATGGATAGAGGGAAAAGCAAAAAATTGGGGATTTTGAATTACTACTTAATGTCTTTTAATTTGTACCATTGGGTTCTTTTGGGGTGGTAGAGGATAGGAGTGGGAAGAAGATGGGGGTGGGGGAAAGAAGGAAAGAGACAGGTGCGCAGGCAGCATGAGTTTGATGTTTCTACTGTGTACATGGAACTTGAGGGGGTAAAACAGCCACCATTCCAAGTCTTAAAACATTTCACTTGCTTCACTGAGTTAGCTTTTTTTAGAGATACTAGATGTTAAATATTTTGAGATTCAAGATGGATGTTTGGGAATACACTACATCTAAACAGATTTAATGCCAAGAAAATCTTCCTTTTAAAAAATCAGAATGTAGCTAGTGCAGCCTATTTCAAGTAGTGGTTTGGATTAGTGTGCTCAACGCCGTGATGGAGTCAACTCCTCCTGGCTCACTGTGCACATTTCTTCCCAACTCCTGCTCATGTGGTCACATTGATCGTTTACAATGCACCTTGGTGGCGTATTTACCTCACAAAAATTGGTCAGCACTACAAAACACTTTCCAAGCTGATTGTTAAAGATTTCCACTGAGTACAGTATCTATAAAACAAATGTTGGAAATTGTGCAAAGCCTCCCTGAAATATTTTAAACCAATGCTAGCAAATGCATATATACTGCACACCCCTTCTTACGCTCTAATTTGTTTGTAATTTAATGCTACATAAGTTATCTGCATTTAGCTTTTTTCACTTAGTATACTCTAGAAATCTTTCCATAGAATTTCATCAATTATGGTTTAATTTCAAAGGAAATATATTTAAAAAGTCAAAACAATATTTAATCAGATCTGGTCAAAAGTGCCCAAGCCCCTTCTGTTTTCTCATTAAGTCTTGCTCCTCAGGTTTCTTTATACAAATAGGAATATATGAAGGCTGTCCGGAAAGTATCCGGCCATGTAATATGGAAAAATAGAAGCCTTAATGGCTGGATTATTACTGGACAGCCCTCATATATTACTTCCTTACACTTTTTATACAAAAGAAAACATTCCACATACAGGCTCTTTATCCATATTTTTAAACAATATACCTTGGGCATCCTGCCTATTAACAATGGAATTTTTTGTTCTTGTACCTGCAAGGTATTATAAGGATGTACCACAACTAAGTTAGTCTGCTACAGATGGACATTTGGATATTTTCAGCTATTTATTTAAACATACAAAGTTGTCAAAACATGTTTAATTATGTATAGCTATAGCTAAGAGCTATTTCCAAAAGTGAAATTGCTGTATCAAAGGATAAGTTGCATTTAGGATTTTGATAATTATTGCCACAATGCCCTCCATAGGGGTTGTGCCGTTTTTCACTCCAACCAGCCTTGTATGAGACTAGTCCCCACAAGAGCCAATGTGGTTAAACTTCTTGATGTTTGATATTCTGATAAGTGAAAAATATTATCTTAGTTTCATTTTAATGTATTTCTCTTAAAGTTGAACACCTTTTGACCTTGTTTACCTCAGGGTTGAAGTGAGGATTAAATGAGTATTATAATACACTAACATTCTTTGAATTATCAGTGCTCCCTTAAGTACTCACCAGTACTCACTGGGCTAACGATTTGAGTCATGATTATCTCATGTAATGCCCATCGTGATTTATGGGATCCCTTATAGTAGGAACAAAACAAAAGTTCTGGCAAGTAGCTCTCCTGGGTGACAGAATTCTTCAGGATTCTCCATTTGGTGCAGGTAGGCTGAGGCCAAAAAAGTCTCCGCCTTGAGGATTATCTATGCAGGAGTTTTGTAGGGAAAGAAGGAGGAAGTTTAGAGAAAAAGTTTCTACGGACTAACAGTCACGTAGGCAGAACCGGGTGTTCCTCACTATGGTTTAACTAACTCTCACGTAGGTGGGACAGGGTGTTCCCCTTAAGCTCTTCAGACTTTATAATCTATGTTGTCAAAAACGGGTGGTGGTTCATCTTTTCAAATGGCTGGGTGGTATTCTATTGTATGTATGTACCACCTCTCTATCCAGTCATCCACTGAATGACAATAGTGTTGTTATCTTGTTTTGGCTGCTGTGAATAATGTTATAATTAACGTAGGAGTACATATATCTTTATGAATAAATGTTTTCAAATGCTGGGGGTAGATACTGAGAAGGGTTACTGGTCTATAATGGAGGATCTATTAATTTTCGAGGAACTGTTTTCCACAGTGGTTCTACCAATTTACACTCTACCCAGCAGTGTATGAGGAGTCCTTTTTCTCCACGTCCTCTTCAACACTTGTTATTTCTTGTCTTATTGATAATAGTTATTCTAATGGGTGAGGTGATTCTTCATTATGATTTGGATTTGGATCTCCTTCATAGGTAGGGAAGTTGAGCATATTTTCATATATGTGTTGGCCTTTTTTATGTTTGCTGGAAGTGCTTATTCAGGTCCTCTGTCCAATTTTTAATTGGGTTATTTGTTTTTTGTTGTTGAGTAAGTTCTTTATATTTGAGTATAGTATTTTTTTTTTTTTTGAGGTGAAACAAAGAGTTTATTGAAGAGAAAGTACACTCCAAAGAGGTAGGAGTGGGCTCGAGCAGGAAAATGGCTCAAGAGCCGAGTATTATTAGTCCCTTATGGGGGAGGTATTGTTTGGGGGGGGAAATATATATATATATATATACACACATATACACACACACACACACACACACACACACATATATGAACAATCCCTTTGGTTGGCTGCCTTTTTGCTTTGTTGCTGTTTTCTTTTGCTATACAGAAGCTATTTAATTTGATATAGTCTCATTCATTCATTTTTGCTTTTACTTCCCTTGCCTTTGGTGTCAAATTCATGAAATCCTCTCTGAGACCAAGGTCCACAAATTTAGTACCTATATTTTCTTCTATGCAATTTACTGTTTTAGTTCTTGGGTGGGGTGGGGGGGTGGGGAGGCGTTCCCTGGCTGGGAATCGAACCCAGGCTGCAGGGTTGGGAGAGTCAAAGCCTAGCGACTACACCACCAGGGAACCCCTTAGTTCTTATATTTAGGTCTTTGATCCATTTTGAATTAATTTTTGTGTGTGGGGTCTAATAAAGCAGTCTAATTTCATTCTTTTGTATGTGGCTTTCTAATTTTCCTAGGATTACTTGTTGAAGAGGCTTTCTTTTCTCTATTACATGCTTTTGCCTCCTTTGTTGAAAATTACTTGACCATACATATGTGAGTTTATTTCTTGGCTCTCAGTTCTGTTCCATTGGTCTGTGTGTCTGGTTTTCTATCAATACTATGCTGTTTTGATTATTGTGGCTTTGTAGTCAAGGAGTGTTGGCTCATAAATCTTAAAAGGACTTCAAGATCTTCTCTGTAGAGGAATGTATATGAGTCATTGAATTCCCAGTTTGTTCATACTTTTTCTAGTATAAATGTTACGTTGCATTGTGATTTGCTTTTTTATTTTTGCCTTTTCGTTGGATGAAGAAGTTACATTGAGTTTCATTTGCTTGTCTTTTAGTAAAGTCAAATAGCTTTTGATCCTCCACTTAAGTGAATTGCATATTCCCATTCCTTACTCACTATTCTATTGAGTTGTGGGAGCTCTTTTACATTAAGAACAATAACTCTTAAATTGACTATGAAGAAGCATGTGAGAACTTTTTAGTGTAATGTATATTTTCACTTTTTTTTTTTATGTGGATAGTATTCTCACTATGTTGATTAAGCTAGTGGTTGCATGACTATGCATTTGTTAAAAATTATAGAACTGTACTCAGAAAAAGGATGACTTTATTGTATATGAATTATAATCTAATATACCTGACTTAAACTATATGTACATATATAAAAATAATAACTCTTTAATGTATTATGAATATTTTCCTAGCCTACTAATTGACTTTGGAATTTTCATGGCAATATTTCTCCTACCTTTTTGACACTTACCCATTACCATGATTCAGTACACAGATACCTCCAAGCACGTACATAAAAGATTTACATGGTAATTATCTTTACTAAATATAGTATACTTATTTTTTCTTTACTATTTATTCCATTAAAAAAAGTACTTGTCACAAAAGCACTAAATTGGTATCAGGACTCATGGGTTGTTATCAGCAATTTGAAAAGCATTCATTATAATGTATTTGCTTTTAAAATTGTTAATATTGGAGACTTGATTGAGTGGGACAGAAGTAGAAGAAAAACAGAATTGTTAAAAGATGTACAGGCAGGTTGAACAGTGGCTTTCGCAGCCATGGCTCCCAATGTGCCCGTCCCCTAGCCCGCCCCAGAGTCTCCTAAGGGATCTGGGCCGTGCTGCTGGGGCCGCCCCGGCAAGGGTACTCAGGCACCACGATTGGCCGAAAACACCTGTGCCTGCGATTTAGCTACTGGTGACATGCTGAAGGCCATGGTGGCTTCTGGCTCAGAGCTGGGGAAAAAAGCTGAAGGCAGTTATGGATTCCGGGAAACTGATGAGAGATGAAATGGTAGTGGAGCTCATTGAGAAGAATTTGGACGTGGCTCCATGCAAAAATGGTTTTCTTCTAGATGGCAGGCTGAAATGCTTGATGACCTCATGGAGAAGAGGAAAGAGAAGCTTGATTCTGCGAATGAATTCCTTATCTCAGACTCCCTGCTGATCCGGAGGATCACAGGAGGGCTGATTCACCCCTTGAGTGGCCATTCTTTCCACGAGGAATTCAACCCCCCCCCCCCAAAGGAGCCCATGAAAGATGACATCGCTGGGGAACCCTTGGTCCTTCAATCAGATGAGAAGGCCTTGAAAATCCATCTGGAAGCCTACCACACTAAAAGTACCCTGCTAGTGGAGTTCTGCTAGAAACCGAGGATCCATTCTGCCATTAACACATCCAGACCCCTGGTATCCTCCTTGCGAGGATCCTAGCAGCCTTCTCCAAAGGCACCACTGCTCATCACCCCACCGCATGCTCCATGCTCTTACATGTTGGGCAGAGGGGAGGGGTGGTCAGGTTAAGGATGCGAGTGAAGAGTGTGAGGGGCTCAAGAAAAATATTGGAAGAGCAACATGTTGCAGTGAGATTTCTCTTACACATAGTAGGAGTCTTAAAAAGTATAAGTATTAATTTTGTTTTTAAACTAGAGGATGTAAGTAGAAATAGGGAAGTGCAGTACTGTTTCTACTCTGTATGGATGACCGTGTTTTTAAAAGCCGGATCCCTAAGTCCTCAGCTTTTATCTCATTGGTTGCCAGCCCAGCAGTGCAGGAAATCAAACTGTTGTCCTATCTGTCCTATAGTTTGGGACAAGGAGGGTTTGCCTACTGACACTGGTTCCCCACACCATGAGATCAAAACAATCATCTCCACATTTAAAAGAGACATGGGGTGTGCGCGTGGGGGCAGTGGCTCAACAAATGACGTTTCCAGGAGTCAAAGGGGAGGGTAGGGCAGGCTGGTCTCACTCCCTTCCCCACTTAGCACTAATTCACCAGTTCACCTGCTCTCATGGGTGAGCTCTCAGCAACCACCCACCTATGCCACCGTGCTCTGCACTCTTGCCTTCTTTCATCCACCATATATAAAGGGAGCCTTGAAATAAATGAGCAAGGGTCCCCTAAGCAACGTCATCCAAAGATTGTCCTCCTTATCCTCAAATCCTGTGACTGGGGTCACTCGACAGCATTGTGATGTATTATTTTCAATGAGGTGCCTTATTTGGCCTCTAAATCAATAAAATATGTAAAAGTTTTTTAAAAAGTAAAAATAAAATTGTTAAATTATATGTAGTAAAAAAGGTCTATCCTTTCCTTTATGGATTCTTACTTTTCACTCTGGCTTTGGAATATTTTTCTGCTTTCTAAATTTTCTTATTCTTACATCTTTTTTATATTTAAGTTATTGAGATATCTTAAATTTTTATTACATGTTAAGAGATTGAGATCAAACTTCCTTCTTTTGTTCTTCTTATTAAGAAATTGATAATTTTCTCCACTGCTTAGAAATGCCAACATTTTAATAATAAATTATTTAATATTCTTGAGTTTAATCTGTTAATTTATCTACTCTGCATGTTAAAAAATTATTATTGGGGGTTCCCTGGTGGTGTAGTGGCTAGGTTCTGGCGTTCTCACCGCTGCGGTCTGGGTTCGATCCCCACTCAGGGAACCATCCAAAAAAATATATTATTATTATTCCTTTTTAATGATCAAAATAATTTTATACTATTTTTGTATGTTTTTAAAAGTTGGCCATTTGAGATTTCTTAAAAGTAACAACATGAAATGTAATATATTTACAGCAAATGTATGTATCATAATTGTATATTTGGTGAGTTTTGACAGATTGAACATAACTTGTGTAACCTATACCTTATCAAGAAGCTAGATATAGTTTATTTCTACTAAGATTATTTAATACTTAATTATATAATTTGGTAATGCTTACATATTTTATATTCTGAATATAATTATTGCCCGTCTGAACTCTGATTCATTTTTTAAGTCAATATGTCCAATTTTTCTTTTTTTTTGGAGTCAGTTAGATCATTTTCATTCAACAACAAGTCTCCTGATTTTTTATATTTTTTATTTTTCTCTTCTTGAGACGTTGACTAGAACATCTGGTGCTATGTTTAAATATTAGTAGATATAGATTATCTTTCTGTTTGCTCTTGACCTCAGTGGAAATGCCCTTAATGTCTTACATCCTGTGGTATAATTTCGAATGAGTTGTTTCAAGTTTTAAAAAATAGGGTAAGGAAGGAGGAGTAAGACAGTGATTGCTCAATAGGTACAGGGTTTCTCCTAGGGGTGAGGAAAATGTTCTAAAATTAGATAGAGGTGATTTTTTTGACAACATTGTGAATATACTAAAAACCACTGAATTGTATAATTTTAAGTAGTAACATTGAATTTTATGGGAGTTTCATCTTAAAAAATTTTAAAGGAATTATATCAGTACCCTCTCACCAGAATAAATAAAGTGATAAAATAAGAAATACTAATTTTTAATTAGAATGTAAAGCAATTGGAGCACTCATAATTACCACTAGAGTGTATATTGATAACCATTTTAAAAAATTCTTTGCCCTATCGCTTAAAGCTGAAGATATTTGCTGTTTATTTTACAGGCAGATTTTGACAAAAAACCAGTAAATGGCCCCAGGTCAGAATCCATGGACTACAGTAGCTGTGGTCATGGGGAAGAACAGAGATTGCAATTGAAGCCACATCATTCTGAAAATGTAACTAGAAATGAAGAAAGTATGACAGGTATTGAAGTGGAGAAGTGGACACAAAACAAGAAATCACATTTAACTGATCATGTCAAAGGAGAGGTTAAGGCGATTGTGACAGAAGCTGAAAAATTGAAAAATGCAGAAGATGACGGGAAAAAAGTCCTACTTACTGAACTCCTTGAACCTCAAAAATTGTTTGCACAAACTGTAAGAAACGGCATTAAAAATGTACACTATTTACCAACAGAAACAAATGTGTCTTTTAAAAAGTTCAACATTGAAGAATTTGGCAAGGCATTTGAAAACAATTCCTGTAATCTCCTGAAAGACACTGCAAACCATCACAATGCCATGAGCTCCATTGCTACTAGTGCAAACTGTGATCATCTTAAAGGGAAAAGTAATGTTTCAGTCTTCCAGAAGCCAGGCTTTAACTGCAAGTCTTTTCCAGATCCTACAAACTTAAATAGTCATACTAGTACACCCAATGAAAGTGATCAACCAAAATCTCTAGAAAATATACCAAGTAAAGAACCAAAAGATGGCTCACCAGTTCAACCAAGTCTTTTATCCTTAATGAAAGATAGGAGATTAACACTGGAGCAAGTAGTGGCTATAGAAGCTTTAACTCAGCTTTCAGAAGCCACTTCGCAAAACTCCTCACCATCAAAGACAGAGAAGGATGAAGAAACAGAGCAGCGGACAGCTAGTTTGCTTAATAGCTGTAAAGCTATCCTCTATTCTGTAAGGAAAGACCTCCAAGAACCAAATTTACAAGGGGAGCCACAAAGCCTTCACTACTGTCCATCTTTGGAAAAGCAAAGTTCATGCAACACGGTGGTGTTCAATGGCCAAAATATCATTTCCAAGTCACACAATAACTCAGCTACTAACCAAGCATATACAAAGTCACAGGAATATTCAAAAGTCAAAAATTCAGTTTCAGTTTTTACATCAAATTCAAGTTCATCTAAAATTGACACCAATAAAAATGTTGCTCAAGGTAGAATTACTCTTGACAGTTGTTCCAAGAGTTTGCAACAGCTGCCACCAACAAGTAATAAATTGGGGTATTGTAACCAGTCACTGGGCAGCAGTAAAAAGATGGAGTCAAAAGAAGATCCATCATGTCAAGATACAGTTCATAGTAAAATAGAGGAAGATGTTGCAACACAGTTAACACAACTTGCATCAATAATTAAATTTAATTATATAAAACCAGATGAAAAAAACACTGAAAGTATCCCAACAAACCTTGTTGCAAATAATGTGCAGCAAAAATACAGTCAGGAGAAGGGCACAATGCAACAGAAAGCACCTTCCAGTATTCAAAACAACCATGGCTCATCATTAACCAAGCAAAAGAACACAACCCAGAAAAAGACAAAATCAACCCCATCAAGAGATCGGCGGAAAAAGAAACCTGCAGTCACAAGTTGCCAGGAAAATGACCAGAAAAAGCAGGAACAGTTGTCATATGAGTATAGCAAGTTACATGACATTTGGATAGCATCTAAATTTCAAAGATTTGGTCAATTTGGTCCACATGATTTCCCTATTCTGTTGGGGAAAATTCCACCTATAACCAAAGCATGGAAACCACTGACTCCAACAGGTTCAGCATTAGAACCCAAGAAATTATTTCCTCCACTCGCTCAGATCAAATTTGAGCGATATTATCCTGAATTAGCACAAGAAAAAATGATAAAGGTTGATCCATTGGATTGTCTCCCCATATCCCACTTAAAAACAGAATCCAATGGGCAGGCATTTACAGGAAAAGTTTATAATTCTCAGGTACAGCCTACAATGAATGTCAATCAGAAAGCTCATCCTTTACTCCAACCCTCCTCTCCAACTGACCTGTGTGCTAGTGTGATGGCTGACGATGACCAACCACAGTTTCAGCAGGATGTTAAAGACCAACTCATGCATCAGAGACTGCCACCATTGCCTGGGATCTCTCATGAGATCCCCACACAAGACTCAGCACAAATTCTCAGGAATGTAAATGTTGTATGTTCAGGTGGAATTACAGTGGTTTCTACCAAAAGTGAAGAGGACATCTGTTTATCTAATGTTGGAGCAGCAGAATTTTTCCCAGTAGACAATGCACAGAAAAGTTTTAATGATTATGCCATGAACTTTTTTACTAATCCTACAAAAAACCTGGTGTCCACAACGAAAGATTCAGAATTGCCAACCTGCAACTGTCTTGGTAAGTTTGTGTGTATGGTGTGTGTGTATTTCTTTTTCATTTGACTCCTTAATTGCCTCAAGTCATGACCGAATCAAGTTTTGGTTTATATTTTATATATGGCATTTTTGCTCAATTCATGTTCTAGCTCGGATTGCCTAAGGAATTCTCTATCAATTTTTCTATGGGACCTTTATTGATTCTGATCAAATAAATGAGAAATTCAACTTACAATTTTGATATTTTCTCAAGTGGAAAATTTGCTGATTTCTCTGGAGGCTAAATGTCTCTTAAGTTGTTTATTGTGCATATCACCAGAATGAATTCCCTTAATACTTTATCGCAGTTTATTCTATGTTCAAAAGAATTTCAATCTGTAAGATTTTTGCTTAAAAAATACTTTTTATTGTGAGATACATGCATGCAGAGAACGTAAAATATATGTACAACTTAACACATAACCATTAAAAATATCTGTGTAATTGCTACCCCAGTCAAGGACTGAAACTGGTTTCTTTCATTTTTCAGTGTGTAGTGCTTTCATGCTCTGCAGTGTTAAAGGGTGTGCCTATATATGAAAAAATTTCATAATATTGGCCAGTTGAAGAATTTCCAAATCTTTTGGAGGTTTAACATACTAAACTGTTGAATAAATTTTGATTTTCTATTTCAAAAATAACAACAAATAGATTTGTGTCAATAGCTGAGTCATGGACCGATTTCTAACTAATGTATTTATACATTTTGTGCCTTAGGAGTCACAGAAAGAGAATATTAAGAAACTAACAAGTAGAAGTTTTATCAGAGTTTTAAAAGCCCTGAAAAAAATCTTGCTGGAGTAAAGATTTTCAGGCAGGAGTAAAGATTTCTTATGAGAAATGTGTTCAGGATTTGAAACATATGAAAGCTTAATTTGAATCCTGTTACCGATAGTCACTGTCTACGGTCAGATTTCATATAAGTGCTCCAATATGAGAAGAAACTAGTTTACTTGAATAGGTTAAATAGATTGTGTCATTAAAGTTTGTTAGGCTACTTGAAGCTCCATTATTTCATACAACTTATGATAAGACAGAATTTGTAAAATAACATATTTTGAACCCAACTATGTATAATTATTAGTTTTAGTTAAAAATATGGCCCCAAATTACAAAGACTCAAGATTTTCCTTGAATAAAAGTAATGTGCTCACTGGAAGCATTCAGTTCATTAGCACACCCCAGCATTAGCGGTTAAAGGATGGTTTGGAAGGATGAAGTACCATCATTCGGATTTTGTTCTTAACCACAGCAGAAAAAAATTGCTAAGTATAGCAATGAGTTTTAGTTTTTGATTATCCAAAGTACATTTGATGTTCTGAAATGTGAATCCTTCCATTTCTCTGCTCATCATTCAATACTCAGTTTTGATCGCCTGTCACAGATTGGCTCTGTGACAAGGAACTCACAGTCTGGAAAGGGGGACGGTACTGTCTGAGCAGGGTTGAATTGGGGGATTGACAGTTTCTAGGACCAGATAGAAGAATGTAATCATGACAATGGCTCCTACTCCAGATCTTTTACTACAAGTCTGATACTGTGCCATGCCCTTGACTTGTATTTGCAACAACCTTATATAGGACAGGCTTATTACTTATATTTTACAAATGATGACATAGTCATAGACAGGCTTGCGGCTAGTAAATGTCTCAGCTGGAATCAGAGACAGGCAGTCCCAACTCCAGAGGCTATGTTTGTAAACTCCCGTCCTCTGTTGTCTCCAAAATCTGAAGTGAAAAAGGGACAGTTTTTCTCTGAATATTGTTATGAATGGATAAAAGATCTCTAATTTAAAATGCTATTAAAATGTGTATACTCATGCTGGTCTAATTGTACTGAGTGCATAATTTCACTAGAACCATTGTCTAGTTTCAAGGCCATTCATTACCTTATACATAGTAACTAGTCACAATGCAGGAGTTGAGACAGCAAGGCATTCAAAGTTTATTATCTGTATTAGACCTGGAAATATGTTTTATACACTGTCATTTAATGTGTTTTTCTATAATCATTACATGTGAGGTTATTGTGCCCATTGTGTAGAAATGGAAACTTAAAGAAGAGAAACAAAAAACAGACTCACTCAGAAATCACCCCAAGTGGGACCATCCTATCTAAGGATAAAGGATTTCAATGAAGGTATTATATTTCTAGCAAAATAAAGAGTAATTACGTCTATTAATATAACAGGGTTTCTCAAATTTACTACTATTGGCATTTTAGATGGAATAATTCATTGTTGTAAAGGGACTATCTTATGTACTATAGGCCGTTCAGTGGTATCCCTGACCTCTATCCACTAAATACCAGTAATACACACAAAGTTGCTTGAATACACACTTACAAACACACACACACATCTTCCCCGTTGTCACAAACAAAAATATAGCCAAAGTCCCTCTGAAAAAGAACTACTGTTCTAGATCACTAATAGTAAGCTAAAATTAATTCAGTAGAGCATACTTAAGAAGCCACAGGAGTAATCCTAATTGTATTTGATGTCTAATCAAAATGGTACAGTAGTGGCTTTTGGTTGTAGGTACACCATGGCCAGAAATGCATTCTGCAATGCTTCCAGTTAGACATGCTTCTAAGTTAAAAATACTGTTTTCTCAGAAATATGTAATTCACACTCATGAAAATTCAAGTGGTGCAAAGATATGATGCAATGTCTTCTCAAGTCCCATTCTCTAAAGATATAATCCCTGTAAGTTTTTCTATATGAATTGACATTATTACTGATTGTAATTTTCATTTAAATTTAACAAAATTTAGGTCTTTTAAAACATTTTTGCAGTTTGCTTTTTACCTTAATAAAGTCTTAGATTTTTTCAATGTTCATAAATATTGTTTTAATAGCTTTATTGTATTCCACTATATCAACATCTTCCGATCCATTTAGCCTGATGTTAAAGGGTGTTTCTCTCTCTCTCTCTCTCTCTCTCTCTCTCTCTAATATTGCAAATAATTATAACTAGGAACATGCTGGGCTCAATTTTAATAGGATACGGGGACCATACTTTGAAAATATATTGATTGCTCTTGAATATTTTTTAGTTTTGCACCTCAATTATAGATATTTCTTAAAAGCAGGAGATAGAAGACTAAAATAAAACCCACATCTTAAAATATGTTTTTCTTTCTATTATTCTTAGAAGAAGAATGATTAGTTAGGAGCAGCAAGAGAGAAACAAATTAAATTCCAGGGCCTGTTGCCCTAGACTTTTAATTACTACAGCTTACCAAAACCTTTTAAAGACTCATTGTTCTGAATACAAAAAAAAAAAAAAATTAGTAAAAAAAGGCTTCTCCTTGCCCCTATGCAATTCTGTAAACTTTGGGTCTAATAATCTTATTCCTTCCACAGATCGAGTTATACAAAAAGACAAAGGCCCATATTATACACACCTTGGGGCAGGACCAAGTGTTGCTGCTGTCAGGGAAATCATGGAGAATAGGTGAGGAAATATGTTTCCCTGTTAAAATCATTTATTATTGTGGACCAGTCTCAATGTAGAGAAATTACCTCTGGGAACAAATGTGAAGTGAATGGAAAACCTTCAGGAATATGAGTTGGGTATATCTTAGGGCCCAGGAGAAGAATAATTTCCTGGTGTCCCAGCTGAGTCACTCATCACATGAGCCATGGGCACTCAACAAGACACTCAAAAAGCAAGGCTATCTTTGTTAAATTCAGAAGTATTTATTTTTATATTATTGTATAATAATGACAGAAATAGTTCAGATTCTCTCAACACTGCATTCACATTCTTGTCTTGGAGTCAGGCCATTTTTTTTAAAAGAGTGATCTTTAAGGATAAGCAAACACCTAGATAACAAATAAAATATCTGCTACATAAAAGTAAATTTTAAAGAAAAGTAAATTATGAGGAGTGTCTGACTTTTGTATTTCCATAAATCTATATCTTATGCACATTAAGATGTTAAAAGTGTATATTGCAATTATTTTTCCTTCACTGTGTTTTGTACTCAGGTATGGGCAAAAAGGAAATGCAGTAAGGATAGAAATAATAGTGTATACGGGGAAAGAAGGAAAAAGCTCTCATGGGTGTCCAATCGCTAAGTGGGTAAGTATTTTTTATCTATACATTTCTCAAAATGTATTTGTTCCACATATAAAATAAATCAATGTTTTCCCATGAAAATGTGGCCTAGAAAAGTACCCACTCCCATTATACCTAGGGAAATAATCAGGAAGTTCTCTGTTTTAGCTTGGGCTTTTTATGTTAAATGAACAAAAAGGTATGCCCTTCCTAGTGTTACCCAGTGATATTCTTTGTCTTCCCAAGGTCACTGCTTTTACCAGTTTCTTGTCTACTTTTAGAGACCATTTAATGCATTTATAATTAGATAACATCAATAAGTGGTACTAATTCATACATACTGCTTTATATCTAACTTTTATCAGTTACTGTATTTTGAAATTCTTTTCAATATCCATAGAGCCACCTTAATGAGGACCATACTATATTGAAAGCAAAACTAAATTTTTTACAATATATTCCCCAAATTGTTCTTATGACTACTTTAAGTTTTGTGAAAATGCAGAGCTATAAAAAGTAAAAACTGGATTCAGCTTCTTCAGTAAGTTCTCAACTGAAACACATGTTCATGGCCAAATGCGTATTTTCAGTAGGATATTCACATCCACAGGGATATAACCAGTTTATTAAGAATTCTTAACCATAGAATCAGTTGAGATCCCTGTGCTATCATTTGTTAATAGTGGTTATGATTATAAAGATAAAGTAATAAAAATAACTACTACCTTTTATTCTGTATCAGGCACTATGTTAAGAACATGACACGTGGAGCTGTCCGGAAAGTATCCAAGCATGTAACTGCTCTTGTTATATTGAAAATAGCTGGATTTTTTCCAGATAGCCCTCATATATGGCCTCATAAATTCTCACAGAAATGTAAAAGCCATATGTTTGTACCCCTTTCAGAGAAAAACATTAAATGCACAATGGAGATAGGGTTTGAACCCAGGTTTTCCTAAAGTAAGACAATTGCCACATGCTTTAACTACCGTAGTCGATTGACTGTGTGTCTTGGTTACTTTTCAATCTTTGAAAGGTGACAGCAGTGCAAACCACAAGAGCTGGACAATGAACACAAATGCTTTAGAATACTTTGTTATTCTTTTTTTGCGGGATAGCGGGGACGGGGGTTCCCTGGCTGGGAATCGAACCCAGGCTGCGGCGTTGAGAGCGTGGAAGCCTAGCCACTACACCACCAGGGAGCCCTAACTTTGTTATTATTTGGAATGAGTGGTCTTGTCAAAATGTAGATACGATGGAATGTACTTTATTTTGTTATCTTACATTTGGTACAGTGTACAAATCTTGTTTGGTTTTTTGTTTTGTGTTTTTGGTACTTGCCTCACTGGGAATCGAACCCAGGCTACGGCGTTGAGAGCGCAAAGCCTAGCCACTACACCACCAGGGAAGCCCTAGTGTACAAATCTTAGGTGTACATATCAAGGAATTCTTTCTATGTATAATGCTGCCCAGATGTTGATATAAATCATTCTACCACCCCAGAAGTTTCTCTTGTGGCCCCTCCTAGTCAATAATTTCCACATATTGATAACCACAACTTTGACCTTTATCACTATAAAGGTCTTTTTTTTTATTAACTCCATGTAAATAAAATCATATAGTACATACTCTTGTGTGTCAATCTCCTTTCACATTGATAGAACATGGATTTAATGGCTGGCACTCCAACAGCCATCTAGAACCACAAATTTTGACTTGACGGTGGAAGATTTGTGCTAAGATAGTGTGAAGGAATATAGCCTGAGTCCCTGATGATAACAGTGGAGCTGCCACACCATCCCCAGGCCTTCTTAAATCTGAATTTCTTTACATAAGATTTTTTTTTTTTAACACAGTAGACTCTCAGTTAACCAGCACCCATGGGGATTGGTAGATGCCAAATAAATGTAGTTTTTGGTTGCTTGAGAGTTACTATTAAAAATATGCCTAAGCTTATTTTTCCCAGCCAGGGAACTACACAAAAAACAAACTACCAAAATAAAAATAGGTCTAACTAATACTATACACTATGCTATACCATAAACTCTGTATTGCCTTGATATTGATATTGAAATACAGTAATTAAAAGCAAATTAAGACAAAGACAAACTGAAGTCAGTTTTATTATAAAAATAGCTTTATGAATGCAGTGTGCAATTTTAGTTAAATGGCACTCAATAAACTTTTCAACTTAATGAACTTCCCTAATGTAATTTTATTAACTTCAAGTAACTTAGAAAAAAAAACACAATTTAAAACTGTCACAGTAGGGGTAGAGAGTTTACTGTGTAGATCAGGATCATCAGGACCTGTTGATGTAGCCAGGACAGGATCAGAAGTGGATGTGGTGGATGGTTTTGGATCTACATCAGTGGATGATGCTGTACTGACACACTTGCATGCAACTTTCTTGAAAAATGAACAAGTATCCGCTTGCTTTGAGGCCCTATGCCTCACACAAAGTCAGGTTTTGCATGATGTGTAGCTGTGTGCCAAGTTTAAACTTACATTTCCACTAGAAATTGATTTTAACTTTAATATTTAAAGTATTTCTTTTTTTTCTTCCTATCTTTTTTTTCTTTTTTTTTTTTTTTTTTTTTTTTTTTTTTTTTTTTTTTTTTTTTTTTGGTGGGGGGCTAATTGCTTGAGAGTGCCAGTTGCTTGA
This sequence comes from Lyroderma lyra, assembly GCA_004026885.1. Taxonomy (NCBI): domain Eukaryota; kingdom Metazoa; phylum Chordata; class Mammalia; order Chiroptera; family Megadermatidae; genus Lyroderma; species Lyroderma lyra. The sequence goes on from PVJL010004090.1 coordinate 88,942, forward strand.
GTTCTGGTTAATGGAGAGTGTACTGTATTTGTTTAAAACCTGTTATTTCAGAATTTTAGAATCAAGTCCCAATTAAGATACTTGCCCTCAGGAGTTCCCTGGTGGTATAGTGGCTAGTCTTTGGCACTCTCAACGCTGCAGCCTGGGTTCGATTCCCAGCCAGGGAAACTACCCCCACCCCCCCACCCCCCTACAAAAAAAGATACTTGCCTTCAATTCGTTAGAATGTGAGTGAATTTTGGACAGAAAAAAAAAAAAACCAAACAATTTTAGAATGAAATAAGCAAAGGAACTCATGTTCATTGAATACTTTATACTGCCAGGCCCTAAGTTAAATCCTGAGGATATAAACATGAATTAAGTTCTACCAATCATTTCATTTTGTAGATTTGAAAGAAACTGGTCCAGAGTCACATCAGTCATCAGAAACACATTTTGAGAGTAGGCTTGCTGACTGAAGTTCACTTATATCCTCTAGTAACAAATGTTTTTTCACTTTGCTTCTTAAGAATGAAATTAAATTTCCCAAAATGCTCTCCTGGAAGTCTGAAACATTCCCTGAAATTTCTATCATGTGAATGGTGGGTGTGGGACTGGGGGTTGGTGGTTGTGAACTATTATTTCATCACACCATGGATTAATTTCTTGTCCTGCCATGTACTGCTTTTGACTGTTTCAACTAAGCTATGAAAGTACTTTTTCTCCATTTCCACAAAACACTCACTCATACAAGTTAATTTCCATGTGTAAGAGTTTTGGTGAAGATATATCCAAACAGTAACTAGAATGATCTTCACTTTTATTTTCTTCACTTTATAAAAATTAGTAATGTAGTTGATTGAAAATATAAGGACCATCTGGAAAAAAATCCAGCCATAAATGCCTCTATTTTTATATTAAACATGGCTGGTATTTTAAAATAGATAATATACAGACTTCCCATTTTTCTTTTGGATTATTAGTCTTCTATTGATTATATAGAAACTTCTTTAGGAAATTGACTATTTGTGATAAAAGTTACAAATAGATTTCCTCAGTTTGTCATTGTCATTGTTTTTAACATTCATACTTTTTAAATAAAATGAAAAAAATCTTTTTTATTTAAAAGATGAAAAGCTTTTTTCATCTTTTATTTTATGATTTCAGTGTATTGTATCTTTTTTTGGTAGTTCCCTGGCTGGGAGTTGAACCCAGGCTGTGGTGTTGACAGTGCCGAAGCCTACACCACCAGGGAACCACTGTGTATTGTATCTTAATTAGAAAAATATTTACCACTTTTAGCTTATAAATAATTCTCTCACTTTTATAGTATTTTAATAATTTAATTTCTTGCATATTTAACTATTTTGTCCATTTTTGTGTGTAGAATGTTAGTAACAACTTATATTTTTCCAGATGACTACCCAGCTATCATGTTTATCTCTTCCCTACTGATTTGTGTGTGTTTGTATTAGAAGATTTTCTATTCTGTTACAATATTATCTCTCTCATGTATTAGCATCAAATACTCTATTTTGGTTTTTTAAGATGTTTTAGGGGTTCCCTGGTGGTGTAGTGGCTAGGCTACAGCGCTCTCAACGCTGCGGCCTGGGTTCGATTCCCAGCCAGGGAACCACCCAAAGAAAACAAAACCAAAGAAAGATGTTTTATTACTTGATAGAGCTTATTTTTCCTTTTAATTTTTCAGAAAATTTCTGACTACCTTTGCCTTGTTTATTTCTCAATTTGAGCTTATGTAATTTCAAGAATAGAGTCAGTCCTATTGGAGTTTTTTTTTTGGAATCACATCACACCGAGAATTTGAAGAATTTATCTTTTTGATGTTTAGTCCTCCTATCCTACGTATTATGCTTTTCCATAGGCTAATGCATTCTTTTGTTCTTCAGGGGTGTTTTAAAGTTTTGTTCCCATCTTTAGTGTTCTCAAGCCTGTGGCCTGGGTTCTACTCCCAGCCAAGGAGCCACAAAAAAAAAAAAATTAAGTTTTGTAAGTTTTGTTCCCATAGAACTTACATACTTCTTGTTTAACGATTTATTTCTATTGTGTATCTGAGATGTACAATCATGTAATCTATTCTCCTTTTCAAATTTTATACTTTTAAATTTTGTCATTTAATACAATTAGTCTACCAAACTAACTCCAATTTGATATTGTTTTATTTATTTATTTGGGTGTGGAAGGGTGGTTCCCTGGCTGGGAATTGAACGCTGGGGTTCCCCGGCATTGAGAGCACCGAGCCTAGCCACTACACCACCAGGGAACCCAGGGAACCCCCTTCGATATTGTTTTAAATATGGCCTCCTTGTCATGTTCTTCTTTAGTGGGAACCTTCCAGGGTCTTTTCATTATTAATGGATCATCAGGGAAGGCCTCTCTGGGGAGGGAACATTTAAACTGATATCTGAGTGACAAAAAGGAGCTGAATATACAAAGAATTGCTCCCTAAAAATGCAGGGAAGAGCATTCCTAAGCAAGAAACCAAATGCAAAGGTCAAGGAAGACAGTACATTCTTCAATAATTTAAGAGAAATCCAGTGAAATTAAGGAGGTAGAGAATGGAACCAGGTGAGGGTAAAAAGGTAGGTAGAAATCAGAGCATGAATAGTTTCATAGGCCACAGTGAGAAGTTTGGGTTTTAGTCCATGAGCAACATGGAGGCTTTGATCTGTTTTAATTAGGAATGTGCTATCTGTCTGATTTGTGTTTTATAAAGAGCATTCTAAGGAATTAATTGATAAAATCTGTATTAGTTATCTATTACTGCTTAACAAATTGCTCCAAAATTTCATAGCTTTGAACAACAAACATTTATTATCTCATAGAGTTCTTGTGGGTCAGAAATCTGAGCATAGCTTAGCAGGGTGCTTCTAGAAGAGGGTCTTTCATGAAGTTGCAGTCATCTGGAAACTTCACTGAGGAGTGTGAGTGGGGCTGGACGGTCTACTTCCCTAGTCATTTGCAAGAGCCTTTAGTTACTTGGTGGTTGTTTGCTAGAGGCCTCACTTCCTTACAAAACTTCTTAAAGTGCTTTCTCATGTCATAGCAGCTTGGTTTTGCCCAGAGTGAGTCAATTAAAGATAACATGAAGGAAGCCATAATGTCTTTTGTGACATTGGCTTTGAAAGTTGCTATGCAAGTCAGCCCTATTGGCGGGAGATGGGGTGGTGCCAGGGGGGCACTATGAAAGGTGTGGATGATAATTGGGGATATCTTGGAGATTGGCTGCAATGTATCTCTTCTTCACTAAAAATATCAACATGTAAAGGACACTACATTGGCTTAGTAAAGATCTAAGCCCTATCCAATATATCTAATATCTAATACATCTAACCAATCTACCTTAACCTAATTTTCTTTAAGGGGGAAATTCTTTCTTTATTTTTTATTTATTTATTTTAAAACTTTTTTTTTTTTTTTTTTTTTTTTTTTGTGGGTAGTTCCCCGGCTGGGAATTGAACCCAGGCCGCAGCGTTGACAATGGTAGCACCGAAGCCTTAAGCCACTATACCACCAGGGAACTCCCTTTTTTTTTTTTTTTTTTTTTGAAAGGGGAAATTCTTTAACTTGTGAATCTTTCAGAAAATAATACTTTTAAGCATTAACATTGTTCATTATAGAATATATCAACAGAAAAGTTCATGGAATATAAATGTACAGTTTACCTGTAATTATAAAATGAACACTCATGAAACAACTACCCAGGTCAAAAATAGATCATTACTAGATTCCCAGAAACACCAAGAAGAGCCTCCCATCTTGACTTTTTTTTAAAAATATTTTTATTGTTAGACTTACTGGTGACATTGGTTATCAAGAGTTACATAGGTTCTATTCCCAACCGGGGAACTACCACCCCCCCCACCCCCACCTGCCAAAGAAAAAAAAAGAAAAAGAAAAAAGAGTTACATAGGTTCCAGATGTACAACTCTACAGTGCATCGTCTATCTGTTGCATTATGTGTTCACCACCCAGTGCAAGTTCTCTTTCCATCCTGACTTTTGTGGTAATAATTTTCTTGCTTTTGTCCTACTTGTATATTTCTCAACAGTATAGTTTTACTTTGCTCTGTTCTTTTGTATCTTGCCCCCACAAGTTCCCTTGCACGTTTGCTGAAATAAATGGCAGGGATTGGTTCCCAATATTTGCCACCGATAGTTGACATAGGTTCATAATCTATATCTGTTAATTATTTCCAAATCCTTTACTTGTTTACCTGTTAAGTAACAAAGGCTAAAAATATCCTCAGGACATGGCAGCTAGCTTCCCTAGAGTAAGTGAACCAAAAGAGCAAGGTAGCAGCTGGGTTAAGTGGTGGGCTTTTGGATGATTCTTCCTTCCTGCCTTTCAAACTGTCTCTAATTGAATAACAGTAATTACATTGATAGAATTTTGATATATATTCATATATATTTTTTGATATATATCATATGTGGTTTTTGGTGGGGGGCGGGGGTAGTTCCCTGGCTGGGAAACAAATCATATATTTGGCTCTTTTTGCTTTTTGGTATGTGGGTAGCTCCCTGGTCGGGAATCGAACCCAGGCCGCAGCGCTGATAGCGCCAACACCGAAGCCTTAAGCCACTACACCATCAGGGAATTCCTTTTTCTTTTTAATGAAAACAGGTATGAAGTCTGCAGCTTGAAGATTTTGGCAGCAACTTTCTGTTAAAGTCCTATTGGTTTAACTCTTCGAGGAGTTCTTAGGTACAAAGAAGAATATTTAGCATTTTCCCTGAAGCAGCTGTAGCAAAATTGCTTTCTTGTTTTCCCCTTCACAATATTTATTTCAGAATAAATAAAACGTTTTCATATATAGCGATATAGTAGACTCTCTGTTAACCAGAACTCAAGCAACCTGCAAAATCTCAAGCAACCAGTACAAAAATTTTGCTGATTGCTTAGGTGTCATTTAGCCGAGAGTTTATTTACATTTATCTGGTATCTACTAATCCCCATGGATGTCCGTTAACAGAGAGTCTACTGTGTGTGTGTGTATCTATATCTACATCTATATCTCTATATACATAGCATTTTTCACAAACACAAAAAGAATCCCAAGATAAAGAATGAAATACAGCATGGTTGCTAAGCCACTTAATAAAGATTTTTTAAAATATCATTTTATTATTTTTATTTTATTTTATATTTTGTATAATTCTCTGGCCGGGAATCGAACCCAGGCCACAGCGTTGAGAGCACCAAAGCCTAACCACTACACCACCAGGGAACGCCCCTTAATGAAGATTTTTGATACCTACTAAGGACAATCCAAAATTATAATCTTGATAACAAAAATCAAAAATTAATTCTATATATCTGTAAACAAGAAAGAAATAGTTCATAAATGATTATGTATGCTAGAAAAATCATAATGGTAATCAAACTACATTTTGAAAATTTTCCAAGTTATTTAAAATACTTGTATTTTTCATTGTTAGTGCTTGGAGCAATGCCCAGCACTCAACACGAATTTTTGTTGAGTTAATGAAAATGGAGCTTACATACGACCATTTTAGAATACTTATACTTTGAATTTGAATTGTTATCTTGAAATAGTATTGTAATGTTCATTATTAGCTCTCCTGAAGCTTGGGAAACTCTTGAGTATTAGTTTTTAATTAGCAGTAATCATACCTCAGATAAACCTCATTGGCTATGATACTGCCATTGCACAAAGCTGTATCTTGAGTATTAGAACTGATAGTCTGCTAAAGTTGTCCACACCAAACATGAACTTTTTATAGAATTTAAATGAAAAGTAGAAAGAATTAGGCCTCTCAAGAATTTACATAGTTTTTAGAACTTGACAAGCAGATTATTTTGCACAACACTAGGGCAATTAAGTCTTACATATGGATGCTCTATGTGGAATGAAGTATGAGTGAGAGGAAATGAAGGTCAATCATTTTAAAAACTAAAGAATCTAATAAACATTCAACTAGTGGATTGCATTGCTCCAAATTTACTTTCCATCTTAATAGTGGTGCACATTTTTAGTGTACTTAATATTTAACTAACTAAATCAAACATGTGATTTTATATGTACACTTTCAACTCTGTGTGCAAACTTAATGATTGTTAGTGATTGAATTCTTTTCTGTTTTTACTGTACTGCACTTGTCTCCTTTTCTTGAAGGAGAGGTTTGTTGCTTCTCTTTTTAATGATCATACACAAAAAACCTAATAGCACACATTAACTGGACAGCACAACTTTCTGAGCCATTCTCACATTTTGCCTTTACTCTTACCACTGTTTTATTGTTTTCTTGAAATATTTCTTTGCCAGGTGGTCATTAACACTCCCCTATAATTGTTAGCCTTTGGCAGATGTTTTGTACTCTTCTCTGCTGTCACTTTGGATCTCGTCAACGACTAGTTATCTTGTTGATTATGGTGGAAAGGGTGATGTTGGATACACCAAGCTCTCTTAATTCCACATACTATTACTGTCCTCTCCATAATTGAGCCATTGGGATGATGGTAAGAGTAGGGAGAAGAATTTAAAACAGGCTGCTCAAACAGCACCGTTGCCAGAACAATTCATACCATGTACCAGATGATCAGTCCCCTCTGTAGGATTGTTTATTAATCAGTAGGAGAGTTGTGTCAGTGAATATATACAAGTGAATATTTTATTGCATACTCTGGTCTGATGTTGACCAGAATTTTGGGGTGAGATGTAAACCAAGATGAAGTATCCAAAAGTCTTCAAACCATTTTGCCTGGATTTATATAATAATATAATATAATCTTCAAAGAAGTTCCTTTTTCTGGTTTCTTTGTACCAAGTTTCTGCCTAGTATCTTCTTTGGTTGTCTTTGGGCTATACCATGGTACTGCTTATTGCTGTGCCCACATCAGTCACCTCTTTGCATATTACCATGTCAACATAATAAAGGGAGTAGTTGGCATCTTGGGTTATTTGTTTGGTGCCTATAGTATCTTGCTAATTCAGGAAAACCACTTTATGCTTCAGTGGTGACAATCAGGCAAAAGCCAAGAAGTTGATGTTAAAGTGACATTTTTCACTGCCTTTTTTAAAAAAACATTTTTCTTAAGCTTGTTGTCTACTAACATACCATTAGGACTACATTTATGTTAGCTTACTCGCTTGTAGAGTTTATTTTTTTAAGGAAACTTTATTCAACTAGTATAATATACACAAAGAAAAGTACACACATTATAAATGTATACCCCAGCCCAATGAAGTTTTACAAAGTGAGCACATCCATGTAACCACTACCCAGATCAAGAAAGAAATCATTACCACCAGCTCAGAACCTGATCTCATGTACCCAGTTACTACCTCCCTCAAAGGTTTAAGTTCATTTTATTGTATGTAGCTTTAAATGATCTTAATCAATGGGTGATTTAAAAAAAAATTTTTTTTTTGGTTGGCCACCATCATTTTGTGTTGAAAATTTAACTCAACTTAGTCTTTCACATGATTATTGATAAATTCTGTAGTCATCTCCTTGGTTATACCAGGGCTGTCTGGAAAGTATCCAGCCATGTAACCATTCTCAGTATATCGACAATGGCTGAAATTTTTTCTGGACAGCCCTCATATATATCACACAATACCAATGTTTCTCCTTAGCTATGATTTTAATCTAGTCCCTCCTGTGAGGCCCAGTCTTTTGCAGAGCTAATGCAGGACCCTTAGTCACGTTGGCATCTCTACAACTAAGATTGTTTTAACAAGGACTGGTTTATTTGCTTTTTAAAAATATACATATAATTTTATAATGTTTATATAATTATTACATTTAAATTTGATTTAAATTTAAAAGTAAGTTCAAAATTATTCATGCTGAAAATTAAAGCTGTGTTAATCTAAAATTAAATTTTAAAATCTATTACTTTCCATTTTAAAAATTGATCTTACCTTTACCCTCTGACATAATGATGTTTAGTAATTTGAGGTTTACCCAAACTAAGAGGATATTAGATTCTTTGGTTTTTTTTCACCTTTGATTTTCGTAACTTGAAAATAACTACAATAGGTGTTCTCTGGTGGTGTAGAGGCTAGGCTTTAGCACTCTCAACATCGCGGCCTGGGTTCGATTCCCAGCCAGGGAACCAACCACCCCCCAAAAAAAAACTAGAATATATTTTTTAGTATGTTTAAAATACAGCTGACATACAACATTACATTGGTTTCATACACCATAGTTATCAGAAGCTTGAAATTCTTATCAGGTCAAATATATGTCACTTCATTTATTCTTTGAGAAGTTTTCCATCTTCCTAAGGAAGCCTTTCACATCCTAATAATATACAGATAATGCCACCCCATGTTTTTTTTTATTTTATATGCAGATCTAGTTGTTAATTTTAATTTTTAGTTGATTTAAAAAATACTTCATTTTCCATGTGTTCATTTTTGTTGACATTGTTAATTGACCCATTAGAGTAGACCATTACTAGGCTGTTACTACAGTTTTTTTACCGTAGCTTTAAAGAGAAGTTTTTAATTTAGGACAATTTTCTCACATTTGTTTAAACAACCTTTTTCTTAGCTTAAGGTTCATTTACCACTCTTTCATATGAACCTTAGAAACAGGCTAAATATATATAGATTGGAGAATAGATTGGTGGCTCTAATAGAATCAATATCTTTTAATATCTAGCCTTTCTTATAAGAACATTTATGTTCTCTCAATTGCTTTTTAATGTAACTTTCTCTTAATATTTTTATTATTTTTTATGTCTTTCACCTCCTTTTTATAAACAGTTTTATTGACATTATTTACATGCATTTTCCTTAAGAAAATTTTTAACTGCTATGTTTAATTCAAGCTTTAAACCAAACTTCTAGCTGTTAATAAGAAGGCTGTCTGGAAAAAATCCAGCCATAAATGCCTATTTTTCATAACTCATGGCTAGATACCTTCTGGACAGCTCTCCTATGTTGAGTTGTCAATATTTACTGGGAACCACTTTTTTACTATCTTAAAAATCTAGTAGATTTTTCTTTGATTCTCTTGAATTTTCTAGAAGGACTATTATGTGTGTTAAAAATTATATTCCAGGGAGTTCCCTGATGGTGTAGTGGCTTAAGGCTTTGGTGCTGGCGCTGTCAGTGCTGCAGCCTGGGTTCGATTCCCAGGCAGGGAGCTACCCACATACCAAAAAGCAAAACAAACAAACAAACAAACATTGTATTCCAATTTTAATACTGCTTTTATATCACATTGTCTATTATATCTCAATTCTCACATTTAATCTTAGTATTCAAAAGCAATAGTTTAATTAGCCTTTCTCTGGTTCAAATATCAAAGTAATAATTATGCTCCATAAAACAAAATGGTGTGTTTCCAAAAGAAGTCTATATACCAATAAGGGAAATTAGTGATTATAGTGGAAAAATTATTAAATGCTAGCATACTATTCATTAACATTATGAATAGTTTGTTTTGTACAACAAAATAAGAATGTGTATACATCTAGGGTTGTCTGGTTTTTGAAAGTGTGAGAATTAGAAAGCTATTTAAATACTTTGTTTTCCTGTTGCCTATGTAAGTATACTATGAGGAGAAACCAAATTTGCTGCTATAGTAGAAATCTCTCTTGCTTGGTCTTTGAGTTTCTTTATTTTTGTGCCCTAAGAATGTAAAAATACTGTTACAGAAGTTGGAACAGTAACCTGGTATTTCAGAACAGTCTTCTCTGCTCCACCCGTTTTTATATGCTTAGTAGTGAATGGCCCTAAACTCCACCAGACTGCCAGAGGTTATTTATAATATCCCAGGTTAACCCCCCTCCCCTTTATTTTCAATTACAGTTGACATTCAATAGTATTTGTGTTCTGCCATCTTGGCCAAAAATCTCCAGGTTATTGCTCTTGATCCCAGTTTAAACCTGCCTTAAGAGCTCTCCATGGGGAATTTAAATAAGTTATCCCATTCCAGACCAGGTTGTTCATAAATAGGCCATTGAAGCAGAATAATTTGTAACACAGGATGAGGGGACTCCATCATAGAAATTGTATCAAATCTTTTCCTGGTGATCATCAAACTGATCTATCTTCTCTTCCTCCCCTCCTCTTTCTTTGAAAGTGCTATCCCAACATTCACCAGTACTTTAGCTGCAAAAGAGAATCCGAGATGCTCATAACCTTTCTTCACAGTTTTTTTTTGTTTTTTTTTTTTTTTTTTTTTTTTTTTTGGTATGTGGGCGGCTCCCTGGCTGGGAATCGAACCCAGGCAGCAGCGCTGACAGCACCAGCGCCGAAGCCCTAAGCCACTACACCATCAGGGAACTCCCTTTCTTCACAGTTTTAACTATTGGTGTGCACTCTTTCTTCTAGGAAGCTCATTCTTTGCTTAGCCAGTCTGCAATATGTCTTCTTAGGTGAGCTTATTCATGGTCACGCCTTAGGCAGTCACCCATGTACTATAGTTAATATGAAATTTGACCTGCCTGCTTAAGAATGATATATGTAGGGAACAGGGAGGAAACCAAGAATCACATTTGGAGCTGAGGGTTCAGGAAGAGCTCTGGGGTGATGTTGACCCTTGAGCTATACCTTAAAAACAGCAGGCATTGTCTATATGTCAGAGACCTCAGAAATAGAACTAAGTATATATAATAATTTAATAAAAGGAGTATTATAATCACAGAAGCAAATACCAATATAATTAATTGGTGGAATTCTTCCTTAAATAATATTCTTGCCTTGTGGAGCTTGTTTTCCAAGTCTTAGAATTGCCTTTAGACTACCTTTTCTCTGGTGGCAAACTCTCTTTCAGTTCTTTAAGGAGGGTCTCCTCCATGAAGCCTTCCCACTTTATACAGAGTCTGGCCCTTTGTGCGGTTATTCATACAAATTTCTATGTCTCATACAATAGTCCCCCCTTGTCCATGAAGGATTTGGTCCAAGACCTCCCCAGTGGCTACCTAAAACCGTGGACGGTACCAAATTCTATATATACTATGTTTTTTCTTCTATTTGTATCTTTTTGATTAAGGGAAGCACTTTACAGCTCCAACAAAATAAAGTAGAAAAACACATTCCTAATATTTTCATTAGTGCAAATGATGCTGTACATTCAATTTTGCATTTGTTATCATTGCACTTACAATATTACTTAATTAGCTTCACAACTGATTACAGTTTGCAAAGTATCATAATTAGACAAAGTGGAATCTTGCTAACCTTGATAGCCATTTGGACTTGGCTAATGATTGCTTTATCTAAGTTCACATACTTACTAATTTACATTAATTTATTCAGAATGTTGTCTAAACCTTAATATACCTTGGTTGTTTATTGTCTCACAAATTGAGTTTAACTGAAAAGAGAGATTTTTTTCTTTCACACAGAATTCTTTTAGTGTTCATCATCAGGTTATACAAAGATTTATTCTTCTCTTACGTCGTTTCTGATAGAAGAAGCCTATTTTTAAGTCACTGGAGTTGGTGCTTACCATGCAGAGATCTACCGGTAGCTTGTCTCAAGCTATGATCCCACTGAGCCAGCTCTGTCTTGAAACTTGTCTTTCCTTGCTGAGGGCCATGAGCGCTTGTATTGAGAATAAAATTGATGTCTCAGACTCCCAAAACTTGGGCCAGCACCACAGAAATATATTTTAAGTTCATATTTTGAAATAATTTCAGACATACTCAAAAGTTGTAGGAATATTACAGAGAATTTCTGATACTCTTTTATTTCCCAAATGTAACTTTACCACACTAGCTTTGCTTTATATTTCTCCTTCCTTCTCTCTCCTTTGCCCTTCCCCCTTCTCTGTTTTTCCTAATAGTAAATAATTTGTAAACATGATGCCCTTTACCTCTAAATACATTGGTGTGTTTAAAAACAAGCACATTGTAAAAAAAAAAAAAAAAAAAAAAAATAAAGGGAGTTCCCTGATGGTGTAGTGGCTTAAGGCTTCGGCGTTGGCGCTGTCTGCGCTGCGGCCTGGGTTCGATTCCCAGTCAGGGAGCTACCCACATACCAAAAAGTAAAAAAAAAAAAAAAAAAAAAAAAAAAAAAAAAAACAAAAAAAAAACAAGCACATTGTCCTACATAACGACAGTATGGTTATTAAAATCTTACATAACCTCAGGACAATTATGAATGCTGATATATTATTATCTAATCTTTAGGTTTTGTATCCAATAATAATCCTTTGTGGAAAAAGAAAATAAATATTTGTCCTGATTCAGAATCCAGGGAGTTCCCTGGTGGTGTAGTGGCTTAAGGCTTCGGTGCTGGTGCTGTCAACGCTGTGGCCTGGGTTCGATTCCCAGCCAGGGAACTACCCACATACTACACAAAAAAAAAAAAAAAAAAAAAAAAGAATCCAATTCAGGCTCACCTGTTTACATTTACTTGTCATGACACATTTTTAAAATTTAAACTTTACAATGAAATAAATTATCATGAACAGCCTAAGTGACTTAAAGACATTCATTAAACAGGAATTAGATAATCCATTGTTTTCTTTCTCAATTGGATCAGTTTTGACAAATGGAGATATAATTAGCTAACACTGATGGGTTCTTGGGCCCTCTGCTTTTTGTATATTTTGTATATATATCCTTTTAGTATTCATTGGATCTCATCACCTCATTGATTTTATTCCATTACTATGGAACAATTATTACCCATAGGTAATAATTTTGAAAGTCCTCATCTGCATAGAATGAAAGACTTTTCTAGAAATAGATTTACTGCTACTCTTCAAATTGGGTCTGAAACTAGGTTGGTTGTTCTGAAACTTTGTTCTTTAATTATCAGCTACTTTTCAAAATTGAGAACATACGTTTTTTTTCTCTCCAAATTTGATTGCAGCAGTATTTTTTTCCCTGATACTTGTTCTTGTTTTCTATTTCTCTAAAAATTAATAGGAGGGAGATAAGATTAGATATCACACTAATATCTACCCAGGACTATATTATTCAAATAATTTTGAAGATAGAATGAAATTAGCAGAATGCAGGATTTAAATGTAGGACAGAAATGGAAAAGTATTAAGAGTGATAGCAATACAATGAATTTTTAATAGAGATTTTAATCAGTTTACTGGTTGTATGTATATTCACATTATTGTAAAACAGATCTTCAGAACTTTATTCTTGCAATTCTGAAACTATACCCATTAAACAAATCCCCATATTCCCATCACCCCATCCCCTGGTAACCACCATTCTACCCTTTCTGTTTCTATGGATTTGACTACTTTAGATACTTCATATAAGTAGGATCAAATGGTATTTGACTTTTTGTGACTGCTTTATTTCACTGAGCATTATGTCCTCAAGTTTCATCCATGTTGCAGCATGTGACAGGATTTCCTTTCTTTTTAAGTCTAAATAATATTTTATTGTGCATCTGTACCACTTTTGTTTATACATCTGTCAGTGGACATTTGGGTTACTTCCACCTTTTAGTTAATTGTGAATAGTGATACTATGAACGTGGAATTGCAAGTATCTGTTCAAGACCGTGCTTTCAATTCTTTTGGATATATACTCAGAAGTGGGATTGCTAAATCATATGGTACTGCTATTTTTAATTTTTTGAGCAGCTTCTACACCGTTTTTCTTAGCAGTTGCTCCATATTATAACCCCACTAACGTATGTGCTTTTAAGTTGTTTTTACTTTGCTAGATGACTAATAATGTTGAGCATGTTTTCGTATACTTCTCATGTTTGAATATTTTCTTGAGTTGAGCCTATTCTATTGTGTTTTTATTACTCATTCAGAGAAGTTCTTTATATATTTTGGTTAAAATATTTTGTCACTTATATGTATTGAAAAATATTTTTCCCACTATATTGCTTGCCTTAGCCTTTTGCTAAGGTTGATGTGTTGGGTGAACAGAAATTCTTAATTTTAATATATTCCAATTTCTTCATTTTATATTTATAATTATTAAATTTGGTAATCTATTAAACTATTTTTCCTGCTTCAATGCTATGAAGATATTTTCTTCTAAAAAACTTACTGTTTTACCTTTCATATTTATATCTACTCAAATTACTATAGCTCAAGTTACTCATGTGAAGTAAGGGTCAAGATTGATTTTTTCCCCCAATATGGATATCTACACAGTGCCATTTATTGAAAGGACTACTTTTTGCATTGTACTGTAGTGTCATCTTTATCATTTGCCAGGTGACCATATTCATATAGATCTCCTTAACTTTCCATTCCATTCATCTCTTTATCTGTCACTGCACCAATACTAAATTATCTTACTTACAATAGATTTTGATACTTGGTTAATCTCTTTCTCTGTGTTTGTTCCTTTTCTTGGCTCCTTTTTACCCTTTGCATTTTCATATAACCAAGTTTGTCATTTTACTCAAAGTAAGACAAACTGGTAGGATTGGATTGGGATTGCATCAACTCTAGAAATCAGTTCAGGGAATACAATAATGACTGCTCCGTGGACATGGGTCTCTCTCTCCATTTAGTTAGGACTTCTTTAATTTCTTTTAATAATTCATTTACAGTTTCCAGAGGTCTCAAACAGATTTAATATTTGCCTTATTCAGTTAAGACTGCTATGAAAAACCACCAGAATGGATGACTTATAAGCAATAGAAATGTGTTTCTCACATTTGTAGGATTTGTAAGTCTAAGATCCGTGTGCCAGCATGGTTGGTTGGGTCAGGACTTTCTTCTCTTTGGGTCTTCACATGGTTGAAGCAGCTAGGGAGCTCTGTGAGGTCTCTTATAAGAACACTAATCCCTCTCATCAGGGCTTCTCACTTACGACCCAATCACTTCCCAGAGGTCCTACTTCCTAATAATACCACATTGGGATTTAGGATTTAATATAGGAATTTTGGGCTAGACACAAATCCATATCATAGTAATACTTAATGCCATTTGTTGAACCTAATGAATTTAGAGACTCATTATGCTTAATTTTCTATTGTCTACTGGAGGAAATTTGGGGAAATTGGTAAAAGCACAAATACCATAAATAAATAGCATTTTAGCATTTTTCCATACAAAGAATGGGTCAATATAACTTTGTTGTTGGTTTGACAACTTGAAATTTATCTGGTATAATATTTTTTGATACAATATATACATATCATTTTGTATTTAAGCTTATTTGAAAGCAAATGTATTCTTATTTGGCTGTAAAAGGACATATAAATATAGAAAAAAATTTTAATATAAATAATTGTGTTTAGGGGGAAGGTCCTAAAACCAACTCTACTCAAGGGATGCCTTGGTAGCAATGATTGTTAACCATCTGGAGTGACAGAAGAAAGTGATATTGGGTAACTAACATCTTAAGAAGTTTCATCTCAAGTTTATGTAATATTATGGCAACAAAAATGGAATATTATGTTATTGGTTGCTTCATTTTGATAATGGGTGGGCAGTTTTATCAGTTACTGATTATGTACTGATTAATGTGGTCAGTCTCTGCTCTGTAAATTTGTAATATGTGGAGAGAGTTTGAAACAGAGTTGGATGATTTCATATTGTGACAACATTTTTACATAATTATTTTTTATAAACACTAGGACCACTGAGCTATATTTTAAATACTTTTGAAGTTTTTTTAGCACCCCATGGGAATGATGTGGTATAAGTTAAATGAATAAATATTCAAAATTAATTGTTGAGTTTTGCATTCACCATGTCCACTGGACCACTTTAATCTTACGATAAAATGGATATGATACATCTCTGGTGATGGAGTGGGGGGGAAATCACAGGAATTGCAGGAACATTACTTTACACATTAATTATTCTATTTAGTAAAACTATTTGATCCATAACTTTCCTCAGATGCTAAATTTCATTGCTCAAGTTTATTTTTAATGTTGGGAGTCCTCGGTTATTTTCATCCAGCTAGATTTGTCTTGTTGTGATATTTGTGGAAGACCAGGGCAGTTCGGCTCTTTTCCACAGGATCCTCTATTGTCTTGTTTGCAGAACTCTATCAACAGTGAAATAAACATAGACTGCTTTTGTCTACTTTTATAAATAATAACCACATAGCATAGGTTTCTGTTCTGCCTGTTTGTTAGTCAAGTAACCTGGAATACTCTGTAAGTTGGTGTGGAGGAAGCTAGTTTTAACAACTGAAGGTCCTATAGGCTTTAACTCTTTGAGAAATAGTAATTTAAAAAAATAAAAGGCAGTCAATATAGACCTTTAAAAGCAATATGCATTGTATTCAACTTTAGGTTTCTTATTTTCTATAAATGAATGCATTCTGCTTTTGCAGGTTTTAAGAAGAAGCAGCGATGAAGAAAAAGTTCTTTGTTTGGTTCGGCAGCGTACAGGACACCACTGTCCAACAGCTGTGATGGTCGTGCTCATCATGGTATGGGATGGCATCCCTCTTCCAATGGCAGACAAATTGTACATGGAACTTACTGAAAATCTAAAGTCATACAATGGTCATCCCACAGACCGAAGATGTACTCTCAATGAAAAGTAATGGAATCTTTTTTGTACTGTTTTGATATTCAGACTTCTATTATAGTATCACTTCTCAGCCTTTTGGCTAAGATCAAGTGCAGACTGCTATTATCAAATGTTAAATTGTTATTAATTACCAACTATATATATGAGAGAACAGGATTTTAGATATTCTGCAACTAAAAAAATGAACATTTCTTTGAAGGAGAGACTTGGTTTCATAGTGAGTTAGGACCACTTTAGACTACTTTTTGTTAGAATATTCTTTTATTGCTTCTTTCTTTAATACATGATCCCACTCACCTCAAAAGCAGAGGGATTTTTCCATAAAGAGAAAGCTCTTCCACAGGGATTTAACACTATTTTGTATTTCCTCTAACAATGAAAGAGAATATTGCTTTTCCTTCAATTCTATGAATAAGATGTCAAAACTGAGTTTTTGCCCATTTAATAGGTGATAGATGGTGTCAGTTTACTTTTTATTTGTATTTTTCATATTATGAGTATTTTTTCATATGGTTAAGAGCTATTTGCCATTCTTTTTGTTTGTTTTTTTGGTCAACCATCTGTGAATTATTCCAGCCCATATTTCTAAGGGATTGTTCATTTTGGAGAAATCTACTTTTACATATAGGAACTATAAATCCTTTGTGATATAATTTCTAAATGGCTTTGCCAGTTTGATATTTGTCTTTTTACTTTTGCTGTCATATTTTGCAAAAGTTTTCTTTTCTAAAAACTATCTTTTCCTTATTTGTGTTTCAATTTTGAGTGACATTTAAGGACATTTTTTCTTTCACAAGTTATAGAATAATTCACCTATATTTTCTTCTAGTACTTGTTGAAATCATAACTATTTATAAACATAAATCTCTGATGTATTTAAAATTTATTCTGGTCAATAATAGAAAAAGAGATCCATTTCTATCTTATTTTTCCATTTATTACAACACTGCTTTCTAAAGAGTACTTCTTTTTTCCTTGATTTAAAATGCTACTTAACTATATACAAAAAAGTGTAAATGTAATGAAATCCTCTCTCGTATTTGAGTTCTGTATGTCATTGTCCTGGCTTTTCAGGTACTCAGTACCACATTATTTACAGAGACTTTATAATACATTTTCACATTGGAACTAGCTCACCAATCTTCTTTTCCAAGCCTTTGCTTTTTTTGTTTTTGTTTTTTAATGCTTCCAAATAAATTTCATAAACAATTGTGTAGTTCTAAGATAAATCTAATGATATTTTTATGACATTGTGTTATATTAATTTATAACAAAATCACATCTTTATGATATTGAATCTTCCTATTCCATAACATGGTTTCTCTTTCCATTTGTGTGTCCTTAAGGAGTGCTTTATGTAGTTTTCCCTCATCTAGCTCTCTCTGTTTTTAAAGAAAATGTCATTACATAAAGTATAACAAATTTGTATTATTCCCTCTCTAGTCCTCACACAAGATTAATTTATATACCTCCCAGAATGTTCCTTTATGCTTATATTCATTTCATTATATTTTTATTTTCTAATGCAGATGCACAATAATAACACCATTTGTGTGAAGACATTGCTCTAAAGGATGCACATATATTGTCTTTAATCTTCCCAAGAATCCAGTAACTGTAGTAGTATTCTGTTTCACCCATTGTAGATCCTAGCATATTTTTAAAAAATTTTTATTTACTGAAAAGATGTAAGAATACTTCAATGAATTCTTATATACTCCTTTTCTAGGTTCCACAGTTGTTAACCGTATGTTAAATTTGCACTTATATACAAAGGCACATAGAAACACAAACATATTACTAATACCTATTTTTTCTTTCTGAATTATTTATTAGTTGTACACTTTATGCCTTTTTCCCCTAAGTAATACTTTAGAGGGTATTTTCTAAGAATAAAGATGTTCTCTTACATAACTCCAGCACAATGATCAAAATCAGGAAATTTAACTTTGATAAAAATGCTATTAACTAATCTACAGTTCATATTCGAATACCATCTATTTCCCACTAATATTCTTTAGAGTAATTTTTGCCACCTAGGATTGTTTGGATTAAGTTGTTTTGTCTTTTGGTCTCTTGATCCTTTTATTTCAGTCCTGTCTTTCATAGCATTGCCCTTTTTAAGGGGAATAGGCTAATTCTGTAGATGGTTCCTCAATTTTAGCTTGTCCAATTGGTTCTTTCTGATTCAATTCTGTTTAGGAATTATTGGCAGGAATACTATCCTTGGTCCATAATATTAGGACCTCTTTAAGTCATTTTGTCCCATTACCAGTGATGTTGACTGTTTAAAATATTCTGTGGAAGCTCTTTTAGGTCACAGAATTTTTCACATTTCCTCTATATTGAATTTTTAAACATCTGTCAATAGTTAAACATTTTTCTCTCCTTCCCATGTATTATTTCAGTGACATAAACAACTTACTTATTTTTCTCTTTGGCAACTTTAATTTCCTCTGCAATTTCAAGTTTAACAACTTGCTTGATCCCATTAACATGCCACTTTTCTTCTTTATTAAGTTATTATATTATTTTGCCCCTTTAAAACATATCTTCTATCTTTGTAAGATTTTTTTCTTTTTTTTCTTTTTTCTTTTTTTTTTTTTTTTTTTTTTTTTTTTTTTTTTTTTTTTTTTTTTTTTTTTTTTTCTATGTGGGTAGTTCCCTGGCTGGGAAATGAACCCAGGCCACAGTGTTGACAGCACCAAAGCCTTAGCCACTACACCACCAGGGAACTCCCAGAATTTTCGTTTTGTTTTGTTTTTTTGTTTGTTTTGTTTTTTTTTTTATGTGGGTAGTTCCCTTTCTGGGAATCGAACCCAGACCGCAGCATTGACAGTGCCGAAGCCTAAGCCACTACAACACCAGGGAACTCCCTGTAAGATTTTTAAAAAGGATATTTGAACTATTTTATTACTTCATTTTTTTTCCTTCATAGTCCCTTGAACGATCCTTTCTGTATTCAATGTTATCTTATATATCTGGCTTTTTCATCATTTTCACAATTAAAAAATACTGATAGTTTTGGCCTCTAAATTTATATATTCTTGTAGTTTTTTCTGAAATGTAGTTTTCTAGTTTTTTATTTTGTTACTATTTTTATTGAGGTAAGTGGCTAATAACATATAAATTTCAGGTGTACAACATTATAATTTAATACCTGTAAACTGTATTCTAAAGTTATATGAACCTAAAATATTCTGTCTGAGGTATTGTCCTGGTTTATCGGTTCATTCCCTTGCAATTACTATCTTACAGTCGAACCTGTACATGTCAAGGAATTGATCCAGAGACTTGCGGTGCTTCATTCTCTTTTGGCTGTTCATGGAGTATGTATTTCAATGGCTGCAAATTTGGTAGAAGCCCAAGCCCTAGAAGATTTAGAATTGATCCAAGCTCTCCCTTACATGTAAGTGTCATTTTTATTTTTGAATTCAACAATGATTATATAAGTACATTCCTATAAACTGTTTTTAAATAGTAAAAAATAAATAAATATTAAAAAGTAGTGACAAAACAGTAAATATATATGTAAATAGTTTAAAATTCTCAATAAAGTAGGTAAAGTCCTCAACTGTCAACCCAAATTTCAATATTCCCTGGCTCCCCCTTCCTTCTCCCCTAACCCCAAAGAGATTAATTTTTAAAAGAACCTAGAACCTAGAATATTATACCCAACCAAAGTAGGAAAAATAAATAAAGCCATTTGCCAACACTTGAAAGACTCAGAAAGTTTACTACCCACAGAGCTACTATGAAAGAATTACTAAAGGACGTAATCCAGAAAGAAGATATGTGAAACCGGAAGCAATCTGTCCGGGACACGAGGCCATGGTGAGCAAAGAAATTAGTCAACCTTACTGTTAAGTTTAAATAAGTTGAGTACTTACACTTTTAAATTAAAAATAACAACCTATAAGTATAATTCCATACTCTTAACAACTCAGGGGTGGGCAGGCAGTGGGAGGGGGTGGGGCACCTCTAAGAACTAAGTGTGGTGATGTTTTATGCTTTGTTTGGAGTGGGTAGCATTTAGATACTGATTAACTCTAAGATCAGTGTTTTTCAAACTTTGAGCTGTGACCAAGAGTAAAACACATTTTACATCACAAACCACTATACAGAATATATATACACAAGTAAATAATCAAAACAAAACTTTCAGAAAACAAGACTTAGTCTTATATGTAACAAAGAAAATATTTTAAAAATTAAACAATAATATGTAATAAAATTACTGCTAAGAATCATTATGGTGAAGAATGATTTTTTTTTTTTAATAAAATTACATTTTTTTAAAAATGCTAGTTGTGACCTAATAAACTGATTTCATGTTCCACTAATGAGTCATGACCCACAGCTTGGAAAACACTGCTCTAGGTGTCAGAAAAACATATTTGAAAAAGTGCATGTTTAAAATATTTTTAGATGATTAGAAATAGAATTTATAGTTTTGAACTAGTTGTGGGAAAGTCTTTAAAAATAAAACAATCCATAAATCAGGAAAGGGAGTATACAAAATCATTAGGATATGGGATAAATAGAAAGCAAAATAAAATAGCGGGAATTAACCCAACTATATCTATAATACAATGAATATAACATTTTTCCAAAATGCTTAGAATTAAATAAATAATCTTTTAAAAGATATAACTAAAATTATTTAGCATTTTCTGGAGTTCCCATCTACTGCAATATAACAAGGAAAAGACTAGAGAGGGAGGGAGAGAAATATCATTTGCAGATAAAGTACCGTAGAAATTTAACAGAAAGTGCATTAGACCTTTAGGGGCAAAACTGTAAAAATTTAGTAAGGGGCATATAAAATACCTGATAATGGAAAGGTACCATGTTCAAAGATCAGAACACTTGATAATGGCAAGTCAGTTCTCCCTTAAAATTATTATAGTGAAGTTTTCTTTCCAAATATTATATGATGAAACTGTCAGTATGTGAATACATTAGTAATAGTAACATGACTTAAATTTTTATTCTATTATAATAATAATACTATTATACAGTTAATAACTGTGAGATCAGTTTTTGTTTATGGTTTTATTGATAATGAATAACATTTTATATAGTGCTTATAATACAGGAAGAAGCATTGGTCATTCCAGGATCTGACAGGCGCCCAGTATGAAGCTCAGCAGGCAAGGGAAAGTGGGGTGCATGCAGCGTCCTTGAAAGCCATGCCAAGATTTTGGAAGATCATTGAAAAGTTTTAAGGAGGAGAGTGATATAATTACACTAGTCTTTTAAAGAACTCTCTGGCTGCTCTTTGAATAATGGATTAGAGTTGGCTAAGAGTGGGTTTGGCAAAATGAGCTAGCTATAAGAATAGTCCAAGGAGGGGATAATAATGGCTTGAATTATGGTTGTGACAGGAAATGGTGAGCAGTGGTTGGTCTGGAAAGACAGTTTAAAATTAGATGGTGGTGCTATTTCTTGACAAAGAGTATGCTGAAATAGTACCTTGTGCATTGAGGAGAGATTATGCATTCATCTTGGAAACAATGAGTTGGAGATTCCTTAAGGGTATTCCAAGTAGAGACGTCACTTGAATAATAAGAATTTGAAGCTCAGAGGGTGATCTGTGGTAATTGTAGCCATGGATGTGAATTCGATGGTCCTAGAGATCAGGTGTAGAATGAGAAGCATAGAGAGATGTTGGTTTGAGCCCCAGCCAGTAAAGATCTGATAGGAAGAAACCATTATATCTAACATACACACATTAATTCTAATGAAACAATGAGAAAGATTTTTACAATATGAATGAGACTTAACATCGATAAAATGATATGGTAGTCAGCCAAACAAGCTTGATTGGATTTGTTTCTGTTTGCCTACTTTCTTCTGCATTTCCACCCAATAAATGAGGCGTTTCATAAAATGACAAATTACTCAGTCTGCCTTGTGACACTGGCTGGTTTATAATATTCTACTAGCAGTAAAACAATTAACCTGCACCATCCAATATTTCAAGTGTTAGAACACGAAATCAAAATCTTTTAAATAACTATTTAAATCATAATTGTGAAGTTTTCTTCAAATAAATGGAATAATGTGTGAGTATAGCCAGGAAGTGTTTTTAAAGTAGGATCCTAACTTTCCTGGCTACATTAAGTAACAGATAATTAAGTAGACAGATAAATAGAACAGTGATCTAGATATATACCCTATATACGTGAATTTCTTTTTCAATGAAAGCATCAGTATAAATCATTAGGAAGCTAAAAGGGTTATCTCTGATGCTTTACAGTTGCCAAGATTGAGACTTGTTAAAAGCACTCAAGAATAAACTTCCTATGCCTACACTGGTGTTTAACTTTGGCTTTATAATAATCAGATACATGCCAGAGGTAGTCTGATCCCTATAAAAGTCTTCTTTCTGTGTTCTTGACATCCACCAAATTTCAAATAAGACGGAAGCCTCAAATCTTCTTAAATTCCTCCTTATTCTTCTCAGTTCCCTTCCTTAGATGTGACTGATCATTTTTACCAAGTCTCTGACTTGATTTAGGATTATAATCCTCTCTGAAAGTCTTCCTTCTCTGCTTTACACCTCCTACTGTCATCAATGACTTTTTTTTTTTTTTAATGTGGGTATTTCCCTGGCTGAGAATTGAACCTAGGCCGCAGCATTGACAGCGCCAAAGCCTAACCACTACACCACCAGGGAACTCCCCCGCATCAATGATATTTTTAATCAAGACACTTCTCATGACAATTTCTCTTTAAAAAAGTCTTACATGTTTGTATTCAGTAGCATTTCAGATTCTTGGTAATGGTGTTAATAACATTCCTCACAGTCCTCACAGATCTTCCTCAATTTGTAGCCATTATGGTGTAGAAAGAAAAACTGGTTTTAGACATACATTTGCCCACTTAAAACATTTGAAGTGCTTAGTACAGGATCTGATGCATGATAATGTGCATTATGTGTATTGCTTTCCCATCTCAGTTATAGAATGTTATTGCACTGTCAGAATTCTTTGCTTCAACATCTCCCCTGACCAGCAGCAAACTCGTTTTGATTTACTTCCAGTGCCCAGTACCATTGAAATATAATAAAATAGAGTTCTCAACATGGGCAGCTTTTCAACTTAGTTCTAACACCGTTTAGATTTGTAATTAGCTTATAACATAGAATTTTAATTTCAAAAGACTGAATTAAACTATAACATCACTAATAGTAGAGGTTTTTTTAATTCATTTTATTTTCTATGGTAGCTCTTTCATCAGGTAAGTATGAATTATGCATCAAGCACACATCAGCAGTGATTTTCATTGTGATACCTTAAATTCATCTCACATGTCATTATGAAGCATCTTTCATGAACTGTCTTTTCCTATAGGAGAAAAATCTTGAAGATAATTTACAAAGTTTGGCTACACAGTTAGCTCCAGTTTATAAGCAATATGCTCCAGTTGCTTACCAGAACCAGGTATGTTTATTTTTTAACTCTTGTTATTATGGTAATTAAATTAAAATGCCACAGTTCCAAAATTATTATTACTTTTAGAAATAAACCTTATAAAAGCAGGAATGTGTGATTCATTCAACACATGAAAATGAATGTAATATATCATATTAATAGAACAAAAGACAAAAACCACATCATACCTCTATAGATGTAGAAAAGGCACTGAGTAATCCAACTCTTACATCATGAAAACACTAGACAAACTAATAATAGAAGGGAATTGCTTCAGCCTGATAAAGGACATCTATGAAAATCTCACAGCTAATATCATAATTAATGATGAAAAACTAAAAGCTTTTTGCCTAATATCTGGAACAAAATAATGCCTACTTTCACTACTTCTACTAAACATTGACTACAGGTTGTAGTCAGGGTAATTAGGCAAGTAAAAGAAATCCAGACTAAAAATGAAAAGATAAAACTGCCAGTGGTATGTATGAATCTGTTGTAGAAAATACTGAGACAGACAGCAAACACACTATTAGAGCTAATAAATGAGTTCAGCAAGGTTTCTGGATATAAAATTAATATTATATGCAAAAGTCATTGTATTTCTATACACTAGCAATAGACAAAAAATGAAATTAAGAAAAAATAAATAACCAAATTTAAATTTTTTTATTCCTCAAAGAACATCATCAAGAAAGTAAATAGGGGTGGAATGTTGGTCAAAGGTACAAACTACAAGCTATAAAGTAAATAAAATTTGGATATCTAATACACACATGAATTAATAATACTGTTATATTCTTAGAAGTTTTAAAGAGATCTTAAATGGTATCACTACACATAAGAAATAATTGTAATTATGTGAGGGGATTGTAGATGTAAACTAACCTTATTGTGGTGATCATTTTGCAATAATACATTTATCCAATCATCACTGTATATCTTAAACTTACATATGTTATACATATGTCAGCAATATCTCAATAAAACTGGGGGGCAGTTTTTTAAAAAGACAACCACAAAATGGAATAAAATATTTACAAAGCATCTATCAGACAAAGTAGAAAATAAGTGTAAATATTTTTAAAATTTTAACTATAACCAGAAACCCATATTTCTTAAATCTTTAGTTTATTTGTATTATGAATAACATGCTCTCTGTTAAATTCCAGCTTTTCACTTAAAATTTTTATAACTTCTTTTTCTGTAGTGCTTCATAAATATGTACAGGGTGTGATAAAAAAATACGGTGAATGTTTAAATAAAAACACATATCTAAAAGACACATCAGGGAGTTCCCTGATGGTGTAGTGGCTTAAGGCTTCGGTACTGGCGCTGTCAGCGCTGCGATCTGAGTTCGATTCCCAGTCAGGGAGCTACCCACATACCAAAAAGCAAATAAATACATAGATAGATAGACAGACACACACACACACACAGACAGACAGACAGACACACAGACACACACACATTGCCATTAATCCTCACTTCAAACACATTTATCCCATAGTCCTTCCTACTTTCTGAAGCAATTCTGGAAGTACTCTTTTTGTGTCTCCAGTCAGGGAGCTACCCACATACCAAAAAGCAAATAAATACATAGATAGATAGATAGACAGACAGACACACACACAGACAGACAGACACACAGACACACACACATTGCCATTAATCCTCACTTCAAACACACTTATCCCATAGTCCTTGCTACTTTCTGAAGCAATTCTGGAAGTACTCTTTTTGTGTCTTTAGTTTTGCTGTCCTGGCTGCCTTGATGTCCTGTATTGATTCAAAGACCTTTACCTTTCATGGTCATTTTGACTTGGGGAAGAACCAGAAGTCTCACAGTGCCAGATCTGGTGAATAAGGTGGATGAGGACACAGTGTAATGTTTTTATTTGACAGAAATTTTGCTGTACCAGAAGCAGTGTGTGACCTGAATCAATTCAGGACATCAAGGCAGCCATGACAGCACAATTAAAGTTAAAACTCACAAAATAGGACTGCCAGAACTGCTTCGGAAAATGGCAAGAACAATGTGTTCAAAGTGAGGGGACCAGTGCTCACTTCGGCAGCACATATACAAAGTGAGGGGACCATATTTTCAGGGGGACTAATGGCAGTGTCTCTTACTGTAATAACATTTTTTATTTAAACATTCACTGTATCTTTTATTTATCACATCTCATATGTGTATCCGCTTTTTGTATACATTGAAAACTGCATATATGGCAAATGCATCATATTAGTCTTTCTTCCTAATGGAATGATTTAGGCTACTCAACTTGTTTATCCACCACCCTACCTTTAATCATAGTCAGTGATTGTCATTTTATCCATGTATCCTCAAACTCTTTATCCTGAATGTTATTAAACTACACATTCAGTGCAATAATACACTTTATTGTCAGCAATCTCTGAAATTACAAAGCATAATTAATTGAAGAACTTTGTCAGGAAGTTATTTTTATAGTTTTTGTTGAAAGTAATTCTTTCTGTCTCTTAAACTGTATGTCATACATTATATTTTAGGTGGAATATGAACATGTTGCTCGAGAATGTCGGCTTGGCAGCAAAGAAGGTCGTCCTTTCTCTGGAGTCACTGCTTGCCTAGACTTCTGTGCCCATCCCCACAGGGACATTCACAACATGAATAACGGAAGCACTGTGGTATGTACCTGGGTGGCTTTGGATTCTAAAAGCTCCATTGCTATATTCTTAAGCTGAGGTCCTTAAATATGGTTGTTGTACTGTCATATTTTATGTTCTGTTCCACATAGTGTATATATTGATAGCCTTAATGTAAGTGATTGTTGAAGTACTTTCTAAAAGTTACAGAACTAGTTTTAAACAAATATTTTGTTGAAAGTCTTGAATCATGTGCTTCATTGTGGTATGTTTGCTAGGAGGTAATAATACGTGATTGTTCCAAGCAACGATTCTGTGCTATCAAACTGGTTGGTAGGAAGTTGAGCAACTTAATGTTTCTCTTTTTTTGCCATCCGTACCTCATAACTTTTGTGAGGGAATTGTGCCAAATGTATCATCATTTTTATGCATATTATTTCTTGGTGTCAGTATGTATAAAGTTATTTTAATATTCCAAAATTATCAGAAATATTTGCATTTAGGTGTGCATACTTTGCTTATAGCCATGAAAAGAATCACATGCCTATAGTGAGAAGTCAATCAAGAAGGACTGTAATTAGGGAGGTGACCTGGTAAAAATCATGCAGCAGCCCTTTCTTGTAAGGGAAATAAATTTGCTTGAGTTTGTTTCAAGTAATTTTTTTTCCACCTAGTGAAACAGATTAATAGAGGATGATTACCTCTTTCACTACACCAGTCTCTTTGGTTGGCCCTTTATAGGAGATAGCTGCAAGCTGTTAGAGCATGATTTGAAGTGCACAATTTGATTCACCACTGGTCAGTGAAGCCAAGCGAATTAGGTAAATAAGATGTAATATAACATAAAGAAGGCTTAATATTTAAAATACCATAAACACATACAATATCATTTACTTATCAAATCAACTCAAAATTACACTGGCCTGTTTAGAATTGATAAGTTACTAGAATTAAATAGTGTTCAGTGGTTTGATATGTAAGAAAGACATTTATGTATCCAGAATTTATATACCAGCAATAACCAATTGAAAATAAAATGGGAATACAGATCCCTTTTATTATGGTAGCATTAAGAAGGTAGGAATAGGGGGTTCCTGGGGTGTCCCTGGCGGTGTAGTGTCTAGGCTTCAGCGTTCTCAACGCCATAGATTGGGTTCGATTCCCAGCCAGGGAACTACCCAAAAAATAAATAAATAAATAAAGAAGAAGGAGGTAGGAATAACTATGATGAACGTGCAGAACCTTTCATTTCCATTTCATGTTTTTTTCCTATCAGGTTTGTACTTTAACACGAGAGGATAACCGTTTGTTGGGTGTTGTTCCGCAAGATGAGCAGCTGCACGTGCTACCCCTGTATAAACTTTCAGACCGAGATGAATTCGGCTCAACAGAAGGAATAGAAGCCAAGATCAAATCCGGAGCCATTGAGGTCCTCACACCCCGCCGCAAAAAAAGAACACGTTTTACTCAGCCAGTTCCTCGTTCTGGGAAGAAGAGAGCAGCAATGATGACAGAGGTTCTTGCTCATAAGATAAGGGCTGTGGAGAAGAAATTCATTCCTCGAATCAAGCGGAAGAACAACTCGACGGCAAACAACAGTAAGGCTTCATTGTTGCCGCTTTTAGGTGAGGCCTATGGACCCGGCTGATGTTCTGTGCTCAGCTTTCCTTGGTGGAAGTTTGGGGTTTCCTTTGCACTTTATTCTTCCTCTCCTTTATCTTCGCTACTCTCTTAGGAATGAAGCATCAGGAAAAAAGGTTTAGGTTAGATAACCATTAATCAATTACCTTAGCCAATTGTTCTTAGAGCTCATTTGTTTTTAATTTAGCTTGTTTTAGAGTTCTAACTATGGTACTGAATATGTTTCTACAAACTTACCAAAACCAAAAGTCAACAAAAAGGTGACCCATCTGTATTTCTTAGTGTTATTTTCTTTTTTTTTTTTTAACTTCTTATTTTTTGTTCCTCATCTATTTTGAAGCCTTGCTCCTTCCTGGCATAGAAATGACAGCACTTCCTTGATCACCTTTACCATCAATTTAAGTAATCTAGTCCATAAATATTACTGAGCACCACTTTGAAGTATGCTAGGTATTGGAAATGTAGCTGTGAAAAAGAGGGAAGGAAGATAGTGCTGTAAAAGAATTTCATTTAAATAGTTTTGTCAGAAGGCTTCACTATGAGTGAGGCATTTGAGCAAAGTCCTAAAGGAAAAGGGAATCAGCAGTGTTTTTATTTGGAGAAATAGCATTCCAGGCAGAGGAAATGGGAAGTGCAAAAGTCAGGAGGCAGGCAATTACCTGAATACTTGATGCAAGGAAGGAGGCCAGTGTGGGTGGAGCAGAATTTGAAATGGGGAGAATAGTAGGAAACGAAGCCAGAGAGGTCATCGGGGGTCTGAGCAATTCATCTCAAGCTTTGCAAACTGCTGTAAAGACTTTGGCCTTTATTGTGAGTGAGTAGATGGTTACTGGAGATTTCAAAATAGAGAAGGGCTATGATGTGACTCAAACCTAACATTCTGGTTACTGGGTTAAAAGCTAGAGTAAACGGGCAGAGAATAGAAAAGTAAGATGATCATAAAGAGGCTATCCTAAGCACTCAGGGGAGAAATGATGGAACTTGGACCAGAGTTGCTAATAAGGAGGACATTAGAAATGTCTGATGCTGAATATGTTTTGAAGGTAGAGTCAACAGGACTTCTGATAGATTAAATCTGGAGTGTGGACAAAAAGAAGTGTCATGGTTTACCCTGATGTTATTGGCCTGAAGAAACTGGAAGATGGAGAAATCACCAGCATGTCATGAGGAATGGGGAGAGAAGAACAGATTTGGAAAGATATAGAGGGAGATCAGAAGCTCACTTTTCGACATGACAAGTTCAAGACACCTGTCAGACATTCAAGTCTATATGTTAGGTAAGCAGTTGAATAAGAGTGTAGTTCAGAGAAGAGGTTCAGGCAGGTGATATAATTTAGGAGGTCAACTGCATTAAATACTACCACTGCAGTATTTAAAACCATGACAATGAATGAAATCACAGAGAAACTGAAGGAGATAGAAAAGAAATTTGATCAAGGACAAATCCTGAGAAGTCTCCATTGGTAGAGGCTTCAGAGATGGGATGAACCAGCAATACAGACTTGATATGTCTGGTAGGAGTGAAACCACAGGAGTGTCGTGTTTCAAGGAGGGAGTGATCAGCCATGTCAAATGCAGCTCCGAGTCAGGTGAGATGAAGACAGAGTTCACCATTAGATTTGAAGGCTGCTAGAGCAGATTCGGTGGAATGGTGGTGAAAATGAAGTGGATTTTCAGGGAAATGGGAGAGTAATGGGAGAAATTCTTTTGGTTGGCTATAAAGGGTTGAGGTTCTTTTCTTAAGTGGAAATTTTTTAAATATACAAAGTGAGTGAATTATATAATAAATTCCACATCTCTCAGCTCCCAATTTTAAAAAATCTCAATACATAGCCATTCTTATTTCATCTATACCCTTACCCAGGGCCCACCCCTTAGATTTTTTTTCAATAATAAATTGCAGAAGTTACATCCTATTTTCCATGGATTCATCCTCATGTATCACTGAAAGATAATTTTTGTAACCACAATATCTAAAACTAACCCCCCAAATCAAATAATGCCTTCATACCAATCAGTGTTCAAATTGCTTCATTTGTCTCCTAGTTGATTTTTTGTTTTTTACATTTGGTTAGTTTAAATAACATATTTAATTGATATTTGTCTTATACCTTTTTCAATTTAAAGTTTAATTTTTTTTCTCTTTTTTTCTTATAGCAGAAACCATTGTCCTGTAGAGACAAATTTGGCTTCAATATTTTAAAAAATTGCTATGGCAATAACACTGGTTTTTACACTTCTGTTTCTTCACCTAGGAAAATACATCATGTTGATGGTGATTTCTTTTTTGTGAAGTTGAGACTGATTCATGGGTCAATTGTTGTCAACCTGATTCACCGATTGTTTCCTATCAGCTTTTGTTGTTGTTGTTTGTTTGTTTGTTTGTTTGTTTTGGTGGTTCCCTGGCTGTGAATCGAACCCAGGCCGCAGCGTTGAGGGTGCTGAAGCATAGCCCCTACACCACCAGGGAACCCCCACCTATCAGCTTTTTACCTAATGGTTTTAGAAACACTTATGATCATACTCTCTATTCTTTATTTCAATAGAAGAAAGTCTGTCATTCCTTTTCCATTTGTTGGTTGATATTCTTTTAAAATGAAATATTGTCCTTATCCATAGCTTGTTAATGCTGAGGTATGATTCTTAAAAGGAAATCAGAATGAAAGCTTAGCTATTTATTTACCTTTATTCACCAGTTTTCAAAATAAAGTTAGTTCCCAAGCATCTTCCAGTGTGGTCAGTTTTTTAAAAGTTTAGTATTGTTTTGATCTCATGGTTTTTTAACACAGTTTAATTTTCAGTGGATATTAAAAAGGTGTTTTTCAACTTAATTTGAAAATAATTTTTAAAAACGATCCTAAAATTGTCTCATCTTTAGTCAGTAGAAATCCATCAAGCTGGCTTCTGAATTTTTTCATTGTGACCCTGATTGTCTTTGTTAGCTTCTATCCTGACAAGATATTCCAGGCTCATCTTATATAATCCTGCCCCATATCTAAAATCAGCCATTTCTCCAAGGAGCCTAAAGGAAAAAAAATATACCATGAATTTATACTGGTATTTAAACTTAGAATTAGAGGGTATTCCTTAACATCCTTGGATTTTTTTGTTTGTTTGTTTGTTTTTGTTGTTGTTATGTGGGTAGTTCCCTGGCTGGGAATCGAACCCAGGCCGCAGTGTTGACAGTGCTGAAACCTTAGTCACTACACCACCAGGGAGCTCCCACCTTGGTTTTTATATTTGTAAGTAAGATTGGTTATTTTCTTTTTTTGTTGTTGTTTTTTGTTTTTTGAGATGAGAGAAATGTCAGTGCAGACATTAGTGTAATGCTGGGAAAGATTCAATAAAGATATAGTGAACAGGAAAGGCAGCGAAATTACCTTTTTTTTTTTTTTTTTTTACTTGTAGCCCCATTTAACATAGATTTAATTTAGTTTTATTTTTGGGAGTTCCCTGGTGGTGTAGTGCCTAGCTTTGGCGCTCTCAATGCTGCAGCGTGGGTTCGATTCCCAGCGAGGGAACTACCCACATAAAAAAAAAAAAAAAAAGATAATTTTAGGTTTATTTTAAAATTCATTCCCTAATCAAGCATCTTTACATGTTATTTTTTTAAATGATATATACCCTATTAGTAGTGCTATGAACAATATTTGGCCCATAACCTCTCATCTTTTTTGTAATCTTATCCATAAGAACTTTTTTTTAGTTTTATCCAACTCAGTGAGAGACTCGTTATTGTAATCTTTTCTTCTTTTGATTTATATTTGTTGGTAACTTAACCTGTATAATCATAGATGCAACCACAGATAGTACTTTGGGTTTCCTGATGTAATACTCCTTGGGTCCTATGTGGAGGTATCCCTTAGAAATGAAAACTATTGTATCTTCAGGTTGAATTGTCTGAGGGAAACATTGCAAATATTCTGAATTAGATGTTTATTATTGTTATTTTAAAATATGACCACTTTATCTTTTCTGTTTCTTGGTCCTAAAATTCACTACTTTCACACTTTTAAAATTATTTTAGAACTTCAAAACAAGGAGAGTGTGCTCAACAAAAATGTTTTTGTTTGATAATGATGTTTATGTGGATATGCTGGAGCCGTTAACCCACCTTGACCAATGTGATAATAATGATTTACCCTACTCGGAAAGAAACAAACTTAAAGGCATTTGTTTCTGAGGTTACAGATGGATTTTTTTTTTAACTTTTTTTGTTTTTTGTTTTTTATGTGGGTAGTTCCCTGGCTGGTAATCGAACCCAGGCCGCAGCGTTAACAGGGCCAAAGCCTTAGCCACTATACCGCCAGGGAACTCCCTGGATGGCTTATTTTTAACTAAAAATTTTTATGTGACTTCTTTTGCCTAATAATTCATTTTACCAGTTATGATGCTTTCATTATCCAGAAATATTTATAAACTATTACTTATTTTTACTTTTTCAAAGATGAGATCATGTAATACCGAAAATCTATCTAAACATCTCTTTGTGTAGTTAAATAGTGCTCTAAATAGTGTCATCTGGAGTTCCCTGATGGTGTAGTGGCTTAAGGCTTCAGCGTTGGCATTGTCAGCGCTGCGGCCTGGGTTCGATTCCCGGTCAGGGAGCTACCCACATACCAAAAAGCAAAAAAAAAAAAAAAATAGTGTCATCATAACATCACTTGCATTATATTCCAATATATAGTTTTAACATTCTACTGTTATATGTTTTTAATATTTACTGTGTAGCCAATTAGGTCATTTCTAATATCTTACTGTGTTAAGAAGTGGACATCCTTTTGGGTAAATCTGGGCACTTATTTATAATTATTTTGAAAGGAAAGAATCCTTTAAGGAAAATTATTGGCTAAACAAAGCAGCCCCCCAAAAAAAAAGGAGTTCCCTGATGGTGTAGCGGCTTAAGGCTTTAGCGCTGGTGCTGTCAGCGCTGCGGCCTGGGTTTGATTCCCAGCCGGGGAGATGTCCACATACCAAAAAGCAAAAAAAAAATTTAAAAAGCAGCCCAAATTATTACATCCAATTATTAATGTATGCATGTGTTTCACTTAAAGTAAATAGAACAAAGCTGGCTAGCATTGTTATCATCGATGTTTTGTTGTATTATTCTTCGCACTTCTCTTCAAAACTAGTCTTTAAAGACAACTACTACCAAAAGTAGTTTGTATTTAACTTCACATCTGGTGTCCTTTTCTCTGTTTAGGAAATAAAACTGAGACCCTGCAACCTGAAATAAAAAGTGAACCTGAACCCAGTTTAATCTTCAAAGGTTCAGACAACACTAAAACAGACTCATTCACCCCATCGATTCCTCACCCAATGAAAGAGGCAAACTTATCTCCAGGCTTCTGCTGGTCCCCTAAGACTGCTTCAACAACAACATCTCCATTTAAGAATGATGCATCAGTTTCGTACGGGTTTTCAGAAAGAAGTAGCAATCCCCACTGCACAATGCCTTCTGCAAGACACAGTGGTGCTAACGCTGCTGCTGGGGAATGCACTGGAATTGCACAGCCTGGTGAAGTGTTTCCTCTTCCCACCTTGTCTACACCTGTGTCAGATTCCCTGATTTATTCTGAGCCTCCCACTTGCCCATCTGAGCAGCTAACTTCTAATCAACCAAACCAGCAGACCCCATTCATCACCTCTCCTCCTGAACTTGCTTCCTCTCTGGTGGAAGAAGATGAGCAGCATTCTGAAGCAGATGATCCTCTGTCAGATGACCCCCCATCAGATGACCCCCTGTCTCCTGCTGAGGAGAAATTGCCCCACATAGATGAGTATTGGTCAGACAGTGAGCACATCTTCTTGGATGCCAATATTGGTGGGGTGGCAATAGCACCCGCTCATGGCTCCGTTTTAATTGAGTGTGCCCGGCGAGAGCTTCATGCTACAACTCCTGTTGAACACCCAAACCGGAATCATCCTACACGCCTCTCCCTTGTCTTCTACCAGCACAAAAACCTGAATAAGCCCCAACACGGTTTTGAACTAAACAAGATTAAATTCGAGGCAAAAGAAGCTAAGAATAAGAAAATTAAGGCACCAGAGCAGAAAGATCAGGCAGCTAATGAGGGTCCTGAACTGTCCGTTGCAGTTAATGAAATGAACCAGATTCCTTCTCATAAAGCATTAACATTAACCCGTGACAATGTTGTCACCGTGTCCCCTTATGCTCTCACACATGTTGCAGGGCCCTATAACCATTGGGTCTGAAGGCTTTTCTCCCCTTCTTAAAATGCCTTTGCTAGTGCAGTGTATTTTTTCAAGGTGCTGTTAAAAGAAAGTCATGTTGTCGTTTACTATCTTCATCTCACCCATTTGAAGGCTGAGGTAAAAAATAAAAAAACAAAATAGGGTGGGTATTTCTTAACTGTGACAATATTTTGACAATTGGTAGAAGGTGCACATTTTAAGCAAAAATAAAAGTTTTATAGTTTTAAATACATAAAGAAATGTTTTGGTAGGTGTTAACCTTGATAGAATCACTCAGTTTGGTGCTTTAAATTAAGTTTGTTTACTATGAAACGAGTCATTTTTAGAGGATTTTAATGTGCTATGGTGTAAAATCAAGATACACAGTGTTAACTCTACACAGCTTCTGGTGCTTAACCAACATCGACACAGTTAAAAATAAGCTGAATTATTATTTCATGGTGCCATTGTTCCAACATCTTCCAATCATTGCTAGAAAATCAACATATTCCTTTGAAATAAACCAATGAAATGTTTTTCTCTCTTAAAATATTTCTCCTGCATAAAATAATTCATTATTGTTAGTAATGGTTGGAGGCTGTTCATAGATTGTAAATATATATTTTAAAAGCACTTTCTATTTTTAAAGTAACTTGAAATAGTATAGTATAAGAATCCTATTGTCTATTGTTTGTGCATATTTGCATACAAGAGAAATCATTTATTCTTGCTGTGTAGAGTTCCATCTTGTTAACTGCAATATGTATTCTAATCATATATGGTTTGTTTGTGTTTTTTTTTATATGTCCTTTCTCATTCAAATATTAGTTACTCAAATAGTTAGATCATGCAAAAATTATTAATTCTCTCCAGAATTGGAATTTGGAAGCATATCAACAATATTGATTGATATTTTCTTTGGAACTAAGAAAGAGTGGTCTCTTCCGCTTTATTGAGCAGCAGTGGCCACCATTTACTTTCACCCTAGCTTTTTCAGTATAATCCATGAAAAGTGTTTCCAAAAGGAGATGTGACATAGGATTCAGAAGAGTCAAATGCTTCTAAAGTTTCAAGGTGATAAAATACAAAAATTATATAGTAAGAATCCCACCCATCCCAAATTGCCTTATTTGTTCTGAAAGTTGTTCTGGTACAGAATAAGAATAAAATTTCTGTAGAAATATTTTGAAAACAAATTCCCTATCACCGTCACATTCCCACAACATCCCAAACAAACAGTAGGAATAATATTATAAGTATGGTTCTTTCCATTAAAAGCTAATCAAAACCAGTTTATCTAAGCATATTAGTATTGGGGAAATGACAATTCCTATTCTCTGATAATTGGCTGTGTTCTAGATAACAAAAAACAAGACATTCTTTTTATTTTAGTCCTCCCATTTTTTTTTCTATTGTATTGATTCATAGCATACAAAAGGGATTGCCCAAAGCAAACATTTAGAACAAGAAGAAATTTCAATGAAATACTTGATTCTGTTAAAATGCAGAGGTGCTATAACATTCAAAGTGTCAGATTCCTTGGGAGTATAGAAAACCTAATGGTGCTTCTCCCTTGGAAATGCCATAGGAAGCCCACAACCAGTAACACTCACAATTTTGGTGCAAAAGCAAACAGTTCCAATAAGCTCTCTAAAGAAAAATTCATAACTTATATTAAAATAATATATGGTGCAGAGTATCAGTTTCAAGCTTTTGACTAATCCAAGTAAAGGAATATGAAGGGATTGTAAATAACAAAATGTCCATTGGTAGGCCATCATCTTGTAAGTCGATTTCTACTTTTGAATATGTAAAATAGGATAATTCATTGACTTGTTTTAGTATTTTGTGTGCCTTAGATTTGTTTTAAAACATGTATATTTTTGTGAGCCCAAGGTTTCTTATACATATAAGTTTATAAATAAGTGATTGTTTATCATTTCAGCTGCTTAAATAAGATATTTACTAGTATTAGACTATCAGGAATACTCCCTTGTGATATTTCGTTTTAGATTTTAGGCCTTAGCTCCCACTAGAAATTATTTCCTCACCAGACTTAATGGATAAAGCTTAAGACCCTTTATCCATCCACCTATCTATCCATTCTTCCATTCAACACTTATTGAATGTCTGCAAAATTTAAGTATTTGCATTTCTTTTTCTTTGAATCACCACCCATGACATAGTAAGCTTGAAGAATTAAAATTTTAGAAGGTACTCTTACACATATTTTTCAAAGAAAAGCAAATTTCCTTCAAAACAATCCATGGTGTGATAAATCTTCAGCAGTTCAAATCAGTTTCACTAACTTTAAAAAGTTCCTTAACGATCTAAACTTGAAGCACCAATGTTGACTGAGGGGAATATTGGGATTTGCAAAGTTACTTGCAATTTACCAAAATAAGTACATGAAAATATCCAGTCTCAACTAAAATGTTTCTTTTCAGTTATAATTAACAGCATGATTGGCCTGCTCAACTGATAACATGGTGGGAACCACATGAGTCTGAGTCTTGCTTTGTTGGACTCTATTTCCTAAGTTGAACAGCTTACCATCCCATGGTCTGCCCTATAATTTTTTAAAAGCTCATACTTATTTAATGTTCTGCAGCACTGTGATTGTATGCTGACTACACTGCTGTAAGAATGCTCTGTTTCATGAAGCAAGGAAATAAATTTGTTTGAAATTACATTTTCACTCAGAAAACTGGTCATCTAACATTATTTCTACATCTCACTTATGTGTTACTATAATGATCCCCTCTTTTGTAGCACTCAAATTGGGTTTTCAATCTTTCACCTTTGCTCATGGTATAATTGAATTCATTGATAAATGACTCCCAAGTTAGTCCAACCTATTTGTAATATGTTATAAACATTAACTATGATGAGAGAATAACTCCTGCTTATTGGAGAATTATACAAAATATACTGCCCTTCAAAATTCCATTTCTAATGGCTCTTAGGCCATCACTGAAAAATTTTTTCCTTGTGCTCATCAGCCTCACCTACATCTTTACTGTTCATCCACAAAGTACCAAATATATCATGTCATAAACCTAACTGAAATATTACTATTGGAAGTGAGCCTAGCTGAAAATGTAGATGTAGGTAAATTTTTGCAACATGTTAGCAAAATGTTTGCATCTTAAATAAACTTCCAACATCTTTATGCAATCTGCATGTGGATGAAATAATTTCATTTGTTAAATATAGAATTTTAACTAGATTTCATAAGCAATTTACTTAAGACATAACCCCAATACATGCTTAATTGAATGCATACCCTTGTGTAAATGAGATAACTGGCTTAATTCATACGAAGTAACCTACTTTCTAATGTTATTACTTCCATGGACTTCTGATTATCATTTATTTCACAATAGCATGTATGGAAATAACCCCAAACTATTTAAGTTTAGTCTTTTAAAAACAAATAATACTGAGATCTTTTATCTGGGAGAAATTTTGACATTGCATGACAACTTCCACTGATAGTGGGCACAACCTTTCCTTTGAATGTGCCAAGTAAGTCAGTAGCTGTATGTGACCTTTAATATATAGCTACCTTCTATTTCACAACTTTTTATAATGCATGGAAATTTTTTTTTGTCTAGTTTTAGTGCAAATGTGAGTTTGGATCTCTTGTAGAAATTTATGACAAATATGAAATAAAGTAATATGGTAGTGGCCTCTCACAGCACTAAAAGACACCTTTGAAGTCATATAATTCAATCACTGGGGCCCAAAGAGCAGATTTTAATGTCAGCGTGTAATTATTTTTGTAATTAGAATTTAAAGAATCAAATGAAGGCCACTTTGTGGTTAGGAGGACTGTAGAAAAACAAACTTGATCACCCATAAGGTATTTTATCACTGGGAAATAACCTTATTTTGGTACAAGTCAAAAATAAAATGGCTTTGGGGTTTTTTCTGAGAGGTTCAGGGAAAGAAGTGAATAAATGGGGGAAGTAGTGAAATAAATGGGGAAAGTATATTTCCATTGTATATACTAACTAGCTATTGTTGTACAGTCTATTACCATGTCTTGCCTAGTTGGCCTCACAATTAAGTCCCAACATAGTTTATTTTGATGTGGCTGTCTTCATGTATTATATTAGAATACTGTTTCATTGTGCATAGCTACTAAACATGCCCTTAAGTATATTGAACTTGTAACTTTGACATCAGTAGTATAGGACACTTAAGTAATCTGTGCCCTGATTCTTGAAAGAGTCTGGATTCATGCAAGTCAGATTATGCTCCATGTTCTGCTTTTTTTTCAAACAGTTTGAGGAATTGATGCCATACCTGGCTTTGAAATGCAATTCAGAATGAATCAGTATGTCTTATCAGAAGCTGGGTTTGTGTCTTTTAAGAATGTATTGAGATTCATTGGCTTTTTTTTTTTTCTTTAATGTATAAAATAAAGACTAATTTTCTCTGTTAATTTGGAGATCATGAAACTTGCTTGTAACCAGGACATCACTCCTTTGTCCACATTGAACTCTACAAACTTAAATTTTCTGTATTCCTGTATCTGGATGAGTCTTTTTTTTTTTTTTTTTTTTTTTTTTTTTTTAAATCTCTTTCTTATGGGCACCCAGTCAGATACAATTGTTTGCTTCAGAAGGCATGTATTTTATTCCTTCAGGTAATCCAAAGTATTCCTTATTTTGCCACCCCTAATTTTCACTTCTTTAAGGGCCTCACAATGTGTTTCTCTTTTGGTAGTATGCACTTTTTGATATTTCTAGCTTTACAAGCCCAATACTAATCTTTGTTGGCTGTACACCTTTCCCATCCTTACTGTGATAACCATGATCCTACCTGGGTCACAAGTTTTCTAGTTTGTTTAGCTATAGATGTCTTCTAAATGAAAACAAAACTTAGTCTAAAGTAGGAATGTTACCAGTAGATATTAAGCATAGCTTGGTTAACAATGTAAACCTACTTTTCCTAAAAACAGAAATTTGGTGTAGCTGCTGTTACGAAAGTCATATTTGTCTTGTTCATCAGAACAAAATCTTGCAGCTGTCAGAAACATTTGCATTTCTGGAGAAACAATATTGGAAAGTAATTTGGTTTCTTCTCTACTTGGGTAGATATAAATTTATAATCTGACCAGAAACTCTGCTTATTATTTTTCTTTTCTCTTTTTACTGAAGGTACAATGTCACTAAGTGTACATTTATTCTTTTTACAGTTTCTATCTTTTCCTCTGATTCTTGCTTCCCTTCCTCTGTTCTCCAGGTTTCCTACTCAGAAACACATGGTTTATTTTAAGAATAGGAGTAATCTTGGTCATTTGTTTTTTAAAGTCGTAGTTCACCAATACTTTTGGAATAATGCCAAAAGAAATTGACAGCTTTTACTCAGCCCTTTTCAGTTAGAGGTAAATTCAGTTTTTAGGAATGAATATGATCAGAAGACCACAGGGTATCATCAAGTGCTCTCTACCAATCCCAACAATGTTTGACTCCTGACTCATTTATTAGTGTTTAAGTGTTTTACAAAAAGGTGTATAAGAAGTTATGTATTCTATCTCTACTTCTATATGGCTTTGCTATTTCTATATAATGCATCATACTAATTATAAATTGCCTGAACATTCTTAGTAATTACTTTGTTAGTAATGGGTCTGATCTATGTAATAGACAGTATGTTTTTGTTTTTCTGCACATTTTCCTCCTTATCTCGCAGCCCAATTTTGTGGATGTAAATTTTCAAATGTAAATTTACCACTTTGGAATTTGGTTATTGGCAATAATAGAAACTATTATAATGTTGGTGAGAAAAGTTTAAAAATGAACTGAAAGTATTTGAAAGAGTTCTTAAAGATTGGATAAGTCAGTTATCAGAAGCTCTTTCAAGTGCAGTAGTGGGAAGTCAAGGAGCAGAAGTGAGGGGAATTGTGTTCTTTCAGCAACCTGCAGGTTCACTCCACCAGCTCAGCACCAAGAAATACTTTCAATGTTTTGCACCACTCCATACCCATTTTATCTGAAAAAAATTGCAGCTCAAAATGAAGAAACATTTTGAAAGCAAATATAATAGTAAGGAAAATTATAATTAATAATGTTTTAGGTTATCAAACTACTATATGCTACTTTTTTCTCTCCAACACTGAGGATTGGACAGAATGTTCCCATCTGACTGGTGAGGAACCTGCAAGTTGGCAAGAAGACCAAATGGTTTGTTCCAAGTCACACAGCAAGTCAACCCATCTGAGACTAAAACATTTACTATCTGCAGACTGCTAAATGCATTTCTGCACCATAAATTATAACTTAGCAAGTTTTTCTTTTTTCTTTTTTTTTTTTTTTTTTTTTTTGGTAGTTCCCTGGCTGGGCATCGAACCCAGGCTGCAGCGTTGAGATAGTTTTTCAATTAAAAACTTTGTCAGCCCAGATCTAAGGATAATACAAAGCCTACTTCTTGTATGCAAAACATGCTTCTGAAGTATTTTGTTTCCACTATTTATTTAGCCAGCTATTTTCTTATACATATTTAGAAGTTATCTCCAAATTCCCAGGATGACTTAGATTAATGAAGTTTTATTTCTTCCCTGTTTAAAAAAACAAACAAACACAACTTTTATAAAGAAAGACCCTGTACTATTAAAACAGGAAAATGTAAGTAGTAGTTGTTTTAACAATACTTTTTAAAAGACTAAGGTCAGTAACTCATGATCAAAGTATAATGTATTTGTTATATTGAAATTCAGATTTCATGGGATGTGCTTGGTACACTGATGGTTAGTTCCCAGGCACTCATGGTAAAAAATGTAGTAATACTGTCAGCATCTCTAAGAGATAGTACTGTCTCCCACTTATTTGAATTTGTTTCATTTTGGTTTTTGTTCTACTTTGTTTCCAGCCACATACAATCTCTGGGTCAAAGGTTAAATATAACTTTACCCAGAGAGTTAAGAAAAATGAGATGTATTTGTAAAAAAATTTAGTAAGCTCTTTATAGATAGAAAAAGGTAAGCTATCTTGGCCAGTCCATCAGTACATTATGACTTAATAATGAAAAACTTTGGCCAAACTGCCCTAAATAGTCAAATTCCACTTTTGGTGACTCAGTTCAGTAACTGTCTATCCTCACTAATGCCTGTTTGTGATAATATGAAATGGCTGACAACATAGGACTTTACAGAAACAACTCTTTAAGAAAAAAAAGATTAAATATTTTTTATCATTATGTGTGGTCATATTTCTTTTTTAATTTTTATGAGATAACATTGTGATAGGTGCTTTAAAAGAACTATTTTTCCAGAAATGGTTTTATAGTAAAAAGAAAAGGCAGCTTTTGCATTGTGGCATGGGCGGATGGTCATCTTTGGGTTACTGAGAAATCATAAAGTGTTCCCTAAAGAGAAACTCGTATAAGTACTTTGCAGCAAGAAAAGCATTTATTTCTAGTTTTTTTTAATTTTCTCTTATGTTATATGGTGACCTACCAGTAGATTCATGTGCGTATCAATCACTTTGCTCAAAGGAGAAGACCCAGTGCTCACACTAGTGGGAGTAAAATATTCACAGATGCTTCACCATGGTGAAATACAGTAGTACTGAATTCCCAATAGAGAAATATCAATTTCACAAGTTAATATTCCTGTCTCTAGTTTATTTTTTCTCTCTTTGGGGTATATTTACTATTTATTTTGTATCTTTAATTTTTTGCTTTGGGGGACTTATTTTTACTTATTGCCATCCTACTGTATTAAAAATCCCATATAATAAAATGTTAGTAAGGAAAAGATTTTAAAACTCCTCAAGTATCCATTTTTTGGTTCTTAACATATGGGGGAAACAGTTTTTTTAAAAAGCACTTCACTATTTAGAAGGGAAAAAGATAATTATGATTTCAATTCAGGATCAAGATGTAGTGCTCTACATACAAGGGAACACTTACTAGCAGTACTTGAAGACTTGTGAGTTGAAATTGCATGTTACTTGAAAGATCAAATTAAGCTAAATTTTGGTGCACAGCAGTTGTACATGATTTCATGTTTATGTAGCAAAATGCATTGAAATGTACTAGTATTGAAACATACATGTAAAAATAGTTGTGGAAATTGTCTATTATATTTTCCTTGTGTCTCATTTATTTAGAGCATAATGTTTCTTTTAAATTGTTCTAACCGAATAAGGCTAAATGAATACTGTAATTGAAATTATATTTTAAATCTTTGTCATGAGTTTTTTAAAAAAACTATTGCAAATTGTATCATTCCTGATTACACAGAACTTTGTGGGTGGTTTTAAATAAATTTTATACTTCTATTTTGCACCTGGTAGTCTAATTTTTCTTTCCTTTACAAAATAATATTTTTAATTTAATATCCAATCAAATTCACATTCTTAAATACAAAAGCCTATAAAAATGAAAAAATGTACGCCTTGTGTTCAACACAAAATCAAGAAGGCTACCTTGCATTTTTTTTTTTTCTGGTGCTTCCCTGGCTGGGGATTGAACTCAGGCTGTGACGTTGAGAGTGCCAATACCTAGCCACTACACCACCAGGGAACCCCAAACCTTGCACTTTTTAAAATTTAACTCCCACAGTGATTCTATTTAATAATCTTATCAATCCTATTTTACAGATAATTCTGAAGTTTAAAGTAGTTATGTTTGCACCCCTAGTAATGGGCGAACTGTTAATCAACTTGGGTCTAGATTCACTCATGCCCTCCCTTGGGTTTATCATTATTTATTTTTTTTGGTGGGGGGCGGGTAGTTCCCTGGCTGGGAATCGAACCCAGGCCAAAGTGTTGAGAGCGCCGAAGCCTAGCCACTACACCACCAGGGAACCCCTTATCATTATTTTAATAACTTTAATCCTGAACACAGTATGTAACAGTATTTTTTTTTAAACACCTTTCCTTTTTTTTATTTATTTATTTATTTATTTTGCTTTTTGGTATGTGGGATCTCCCTGACTGGGAATCGAACCCAGGCCGCAGCGCTGACAGCGCCAACGCCGAAGCCTTAAGCCACTACACCACCAGGGAACTCCCTGCTAACAGTATTTTAAAGTTGACATCTGAAAGTATTAAAACCTGAAGTGAAAAAAATGTATTGATAAAAGGCTTTTGGTGATAATACAGCAAATATCACACAGTAATTTCACCTAATTTGAAACCTAACTCCCCTATTGTAGTGTAGCATCCTAGTGTCCTCTTCCTTCTGGTAACAAGAACAACTTTGTCTCCCTGCCACACCTCTCCAGGTTTAGGCAGGCAGCCAGCCACTACATTTTCCACCTCCTTCCTGCCTAGATACAAGGGAGACATGTAAGTTATTCTGGCCACAGAGATATGGGCAACAT
The DNA here is from genome assembly GCA_004026885.1 of Lyroderma lyra. Lineage (NCBI taxonomy): Eukaryota > Metazoa > Chordata > Mammalia > Chiroptera > Megadermatidae > Lyroderma > Lyroderma lyra. Next base: position 132,594 of record PVJL010004090.1, read on the forward strand.
GCTAGGGCAGCAAAACAGAAGGCACTTGGGTCCCTGGGTGACCCATCTACTAAGTTGATCTTGTACAATATAGAAATATAAGTATTCTTTTCTATTATCTCGCTCTGTTAAATAGCTCAGTCAATATCCTAACTAAATATCTACCCGTAAGACAATTATCACATTTTTAAAATATTATCCAGGCCAAATACACAGTTCCTTCAATGTTCCTCTAGTGCAGTGGTTCCCAACCTTTTCCCACTTGTGTACCCCTTTTATACCCATTTTTATAAATTGTACCCCTTGTTTACGAAACAGCTGTTTTAAAAAACTGCACTTTGGTTCAGTGCCTATCTTAACATAAAATAGTGGAAATGAGGTAGTAAGTTCAGAAAGAAAAATTACTACATTAAAAGTACAAACCACTGATTTAATTTTATAATATTTGTAACAATTAAATATTGATAATGATGATCAAGTACTTAAACATTAAATAAAAAACTACTTGAAAAGAATCACGGTGAAAGACAATGCACTTAGTTTTACTCAGTTAATTATTAAACTGATCAAACAGTCTGCTATGGATGTATTACATGTTTGGGGAAGTTCTAGAAACGTCCCCAAGGAATTCTTGAAATAGTACATCATAATTGGTAAAAGAGTGGTTTGGGAGAAGGATTCATAGCCATGCTCTCACCAATCATCATTTGCTGTGATGTGATTTTGAGGTGTCTCCATTAACAGTGATTCAAACTTAATATTTATTATTCCATAACTATCGTTTTGCTTTTTTTTTTTTATTTATACTTTGTTTCTTTACCATTTCTGATTATTTTTCATGTGTTCCTGAATGGCCCTGCACATAACCCCAGTGCTATGCATACCACTGTTTGGGAACTGATGTTCTAGTGACACAGTTTCTAGATCCTTTATCTTCTTAATGCTCTTTAGATAACAGCCTGAATGGTATTTATAAAGCATTTCAGATCATAGCATTCTCCTGTTTCAAACGCTCCAATGGCTTCCCATTGTACTTATTTTTTTTTTTTTTTTTTTTTTGCTTTTTGGTATGTGGGTAGCTCCCTGACTGGGAATCGAACCCAGGCCGCAGCGCTGACAGCGCCAGTGCCGAAGCCTTAAGCCACTACACCATCAGGGAACTTTCCCTATTTTTTTTTTCTTTAATTCATTTTTATTGTTAGACTTTTTTGGGTGACATCTGTTAGCAAGAATTACTGTACTTATTATAGTATGAAACCAAACTCCTTTCCTAATCTACAAAGTTCTGAGTGACCTGGCTACTGCCAATCTATATGCTTTTGTTTACCGTGCCCCAGCCACTCTGAACTTCTGTAGTTTCTTGAACAGGCCAAGCTCTTCTCTCAAAACACAGTTAAATATTGATAATAGGAGTTCCCTGGTGGTGTAGTGGCTAGGCTTCGGGGCTGTCAACGCTGCAGCCTGGGTTTGATTCCCAGTCAGGGAAACACTCACATAAAAATAAATAAATAAATAAATATTGATAATAATGATCACAAAACCTTTGTACCTGCTGCCTGGTTCTACTTTCAGATCCTTATATGGCTAGCTCCTTCCTGGAGTTCCTGTATCAGTTCAAATGTCATATCATTTTTTTTTTTTTAAGTGGTGAAACAAAGAGATAGTTTATTGAGGAGAAAGTACACTCCAAAGAGGTAGGAGCGGGCTTGAGCAGGAAAATGGCTCAGGAGCCGTCATATCATTTTTAATACCTACATAGTGTTCAACCATATCAATGTCTCATAATTTTATTACCCCCTATTGTTGAACATTTTGATTGTTTCCAACTTTTTACTATGATAACATTAAAATGCTAGATTAAAGGGAATGAACCTTAAATTTTTTCATCATTTTTTAAATTAATTTTTATTTTTCAATTACAGTTGACATACAGTATTATTTTATATCAGTTTCAGTATACAGCATAATGGTTAAATACATATATACAGTTTACAATGTGATCCCCCCTGAGTCTAGTACCCATCTGGCACCATACATAGTTATTACAATATTATTGCTATATTCCCTGTGCTGTAGTTTACCTCCCCGTGACTATTTTGTATCTACCAATTTGTACTTGTTAATCCTTTCACCCAGGCCCCCACAACCCCTCTCATCTGGCAACCATCAGTTTGTTCTCTTTATCTGAGTCTGTTTCTGTTTTGTTTGTTTATTTGTTCTTTAGATTCCACATATAACTGCAATCATATGGTATTTGTCTTTCTCTGTCTGACTTGTTTTACTTGGTATAATATCTTCTAGGTCCACCCATGTTGCTCCAAATGGTAAGATTTCATTATTTTTTTATGGTCAAGTAATTAAAGGGAATAAACCTTAATTTAAAACATTTTTTAAAAATAACTAAGACATGCCATTGGTACAAAATTTAAAAAGGACAAAGATATTAGAGGGGAAAAAATAATGACTTTTCTACCTTTGTTGCCCATTGTTTATACTCAGGATGTTCTTGGCTACAACTAAAAATAGCTGAAAAAATAAACAATGACTTTTCTGACATAAGAAGAGATCCAGAGATAAGTAATTTCAGGTTAATAAATTTGGTCCATCAATAGTATTAGAGTTTCAGGAGTTCCCTGGTGGTGTAGTGGCTTAAGGCTTCAGCGCTGATGCTGTCAACGCTGTGGTCTGGGTTCAATTCCCAGCCAGGGAACTACCCACATACCCAAAAATCAAACAAATAAATAAGTAAGTAAATAAATAAATAATAGTATTAGAGTTTCAGATCTGTTCATCTTCAAGTTTGTCAGGGTTCCCTCATGATCTTAAGATAGCTGCCATGACTCAAACAATCATGAGCTTTCCCAACTTTACCTCAAAGTCCTGCAGAGCAGTTTCTCCTCCAGGCTCTTTCTAATTAGGGACAAAACCCAGAAGTTCCCAGTATACTTTTTATACTTCATTAGCCAAGATTTTTTCATATAGTCATGACTAAACCAAATAAAACACCAATTGGTCTGCCAGGCGTAGCTTCACTGGTCCTCTTCTCAGAGGCCACTATAGTTAGCTGTTTCTTGTGTACTCTCCCAGAGATGCATATTCAAAGACTTTGTAATCATTTATTTTCTTTTTTATTTTGTTGTTTTTTGTTTTTTTTTCTTTTTGGTATGTGGGTAGCTCCCTGGCTGGGAATTGAACCCAGGCCGCAGCACTGACAGTGCCAGCGCCGAAGCCTTAAGCCACTACACCACCAGGGAACTCCCTATTTTCTTTTTTAAATCTAGCAGTCCTGATCAATGCATATGGAACTGAATGCATATAGAATTCTTATTTTTTACTTTTTTTAGTATAGTTGGTATACAATATTGTATTAGTTATATTAGTTTCAGGTGTACCATATAGAAATCTGACATTTTTATACTTTGGAGCCTCACATGTGGAGAAGCTTATCTCTTACACTGCACCAACCTCTGGATGGGGGTGGAGGTCGGGGGTGTTCTTGTTTTTTGTTTTTTGTTTTTTTTTTTCGTATGTGGGTAGCTCCCTGACCGGGAATCGAACCCAGGCCGCAGCACCGACAGCGCCAATGCCAAAGCCTTAAGCCACTACACCATCAGGGAACTCCCCAAGGGGGGGGTGTTCTTGTTTCCAAGTGCTCGCCCTTTAAAATTCACGGCTAGCTCTACCATGCCTCCCTTTCTCTATCACCTTCCTAAACACTCCTCATTCGTTGATGCCTTTGCCCTTAGCACATATTACTCTTTCCTGCCCTAATTCTTATCATTCTGGGTAATTTCATTGAACAAATAGATACCTCAGTTTCTTGATTTTATTTGATCACTTAACCTTCTCTCCACTTCAACAGAGCTTCCTATTCCCACAGTCACAGAATGGAATATATCATCACTTCAAAATCATTAATTCAAAACTCAACCCCTATGTATCCTGTTTGTCGTGTTGCTGTTTGCAAGTTATTTTTCTACCTCATTGGAACCTCCCTTGAGCCTTCTCCTTTCTTCCTATAAAATCTTTCCCTTTCTATCTAGCTTATTTCCTGGTTTCAATCATTCTGTTATGTTTTTCTTTGTGATTGCATATAAATTATTTCATGAAAATGAAAAAGCCTAGGCCTTGCTTACCTACAGATTTTGATTCCATAATTTCACACGTGAAAAAAGACCATTACATGGCATATAACCAAGAAGCCTTTCTTTCTTTTTTTTGGGGGGTGGGGTGGGGGGTGGGGGGGTAGTTCCCTGGCTGGGAATCAAACCCAGTCCGCAGTGTTGAGAGCACCAAAGCCTAGCCACTACACCACCAGAGAACCACCCCCCCCCGCCCCCGCAAGAAGCCTTTCTATCTACTGAGGTTGAACTATCCAAAGGTCCCTTGGCACGCTGGTGGAATCCCAACTCTCATAGTCACATAATCACATTTAATGTCCTTTCTCCAATCAAGGTTAATCCCTCCATGTGTTCCATCTAGCTTTCTCAAGGGCTTCACTTCTTCAGGAGAAAATTATTTCTTCTTTTTCCTGTAACTTCAATTTCAATACTAAAATTTGGCTATCAGTATTTACAAGGGCAGGCTAATAAATTTCGTCTCCACTGAAATATTTTTGTTACATTAGACATATCTGAATATAACTGATTCTGTGTAGTCACATGGTATCTCCCCTCCATAATTTTTTTTTTAATGTGGGTAGTTCCCTGGCTGGGAATTGAACCCAGGCCGCAGCACTGACAGCGCCAGTGCCAAAACCTTAAGCCACTACACCACCAGGGAACTCTCCCTCCATCATTCTTGACCTTGCACACACAGATGCTTACATTTTTCACCCAGTGTACATCAAAATGGAACAGTGTTCAGATTTGGGTTAAAACAGTGAGCTATTATTGAATTATTTGGGGGTGTGGGGGTAGTTCCCTGGCTGGGAATCTAACCCGGGCTATGGCGTTGAGAGCGCGGAATCCTAGCCACTACACCACCGGAACCCCTTGTTATTGAGTTCTTAACAGCAAAGAAAGTTCCTCCAATTTTTTTGTTATGTGGGTAGTTCCCTGGCTGGGAATGGAACCCAGGCGGCAGAGTTGAGAGCGCCTAAGCCTAGCCCCTACACCACCGGGGAACTCCCAAGTTCCTCCAATTTTTCAAAACTTGTTGAAAAAGAAGGTGAAGACTTCTTATAGAAGATCATTACAGGCAATGAAACTTGGGTCCAACATTGTGACCCCGAGAACAAAAGGCAGTCCATGGAATTCCACCATAAAGGATCACCTTCTCAACTGAGGCTCCTGTGAATGTAGTTAATGCCACTGAATTGTACACTTTAAAAATGGTTAAAATTACAAATTTTATGTTATATTTTACCACACACAAAAAATGTCCAAAAAGAAAGGGAGGAGGAATTAAATGTCGCATAGCCATTTCTCCAAGGAAGAGATACAAATGACCAAAAGGAGTCTCAACAATATTAATACTAATCAAAATCACTTCATACCCACTAGGATAACTATAATAATTTTTTAAAAAGAAAATAACAAGAGTTGAGGGGCATGTGATACATTGCTTGTCAATATGTAAGCTGGTGTAACCACTATGAAAACTGAAGCTTTGGCTGATCCTCAAAAAGTTAACTTTATAATTAGCAGGTGACCTAGAATTCCACTCATAGGTATACCTAAGAGAATTGAAAACAAGAGTTCAAACCAAACCCTGTAAGTGAATGAATGTTCATAGTATCATTATGCATAATAGACCCAAAGTTAAACTGACCAGACATCCTGTTTTAAATGTGACAAAAAATGGTCTAACGAGACTAGGCTACCCATACATACCCTTTGAAATGGGACAGTACCATTGGATTCTGTACCATTTTAAAGGGTATGTTGATCAGCCTACCCAAAGCGGACACAACCCAAATGATCAACTGGTCAATAGATAAACAAAATGTGTTATTACCCAGTTAAAGGAATTGTTTTAGCCACAGAATGGAATGAAGCACTAATATATGGAATGAAGTATCTATATATGCTACAACATGAACCTTGAAAACACTCTGGTAAGTTATAGAAGCCAAATACAAAAGGCCATATGTTATGATACCATTAATATTAAATCTCTAGGACAGACAAACCCATAGAGACAAAAAGTCAGTTAGTGTTTGCCAGGGGCTAGAGGGAGCAGGGATTAAGGAGTGGCAGTTTAACAGATAAGGGTTTCTTTTTAGAGTGCACATGATGGTTGTTCAAATTTATGAATATACTAAAATCCACCAAATTATACAATATTTTATATATATATATGTGTATATGTGTGTGTGTGTATATATATATGTATATGTGTGTGTGTGTATATGTGTGTGTATGTGTGTGTGTGTGTGTATGTGTGTGTATATATATATATATATGGATGGTTCCCTGGCTGGGAATGGAACCCAGCTGCTGCATTGAGTGCACTTAAGCCTAACACCACCACCACCAGGGAACCCCTAATATAAAATATTTAAAAGTTAATTACAGGTTAAGTAAATTTTATCTTAATTTAAAAAATGTTGGGACAATGACACAAGCATGTCCATTCTTTCACGTATTAATACTTTAGCAAAAAAAAAAAAAGAAAAAAGAAAAAGAAAAACCGCACAAAATGGCCGCCAGGCTTATGAGATCACGTGACTGTCCATTCTTTCCTTCCCTCCCTTAAGCAAGCCTTTCCCACAGAGGTTGCGCAAAGAAACTGCCCGGCTCACAATTATTCCAGGCCAAGGTAACCCTAAGGCGCGCTCTCGTTCTAACCGCGTAGTGAAAGGGATGAGCGTATTAGGCGAGCTGGGGAGCGCGCACGTAGAACGTTAACCCGTAAGCCACGCTCCTCAGAGGATGGGGCGGGGGGGG